>JAPMNZ010942461.1:0-21492 GCA_029875035.1 Pomatoschistus microps | reverse complement strand
ATTCACACAGATCTGTACATGTGCACACACCAACGCACCTGGTTAGGCAGCCTGCATGAGATTGGAACTGAGGGCTTTTCCGTCTTTGTTGTATTTGTTTGGGAAGATAGGAGAGGAAAAGGTTTTCATCAAGAGACACACTCACACACACACACACACACACACACACAGCTCAAACCCCCCTTTTTATCTGCCACTATACATCATTCCACGGACCACTTGTTCAACACCTACAGCCAATATCTAACTTCCTAACGACCGTGGCGAACAAAGACGCCAAAAAAGACACACACACACAACTATTATATGGCACTTGAGGATGTCTTTCCAGCTGCAGCTTTAGTGATACCTGTTACTTTTAGTCAATACAAGTTTCAAATGACTTCTCCCCCACCCCCCAGCCAACGTTACTGCGGTCGTGATAGAGGAGACAGAGGGGAAAAGTGGCCTGTGACCTCTGTGCGTTCGTGGTCAGCCCAGAGTGGATGCCTGAGGATGACCTGGGCACAGCTGAGAGCGGCACACTCCAGTGACAGATGCTACACCGCCACAGCCGCAGCCTCATTACTCTCACAGAAACCCTCCTCCTTATGTGGATCTCTGTTCTACCAACTTGTGTGTGTAGCCTTTTCTTTATTGTGTTATGAAAGGTTTGATTAATTTGTTGACTATGATTTTAAGGCCTTGTGTAGTTGTTTCTATATCTTTCAGTTGCCTTGTGTATGAGTTGCGCTGTATATATACGATAAGATAAGATATACTTTATTGATCTCACACAGGAGAAATATACAAATAAACTTGCCTTGCCTTGACATTTTATTGAGTTTAGTGGTAGGGATGGTCATAAGTAAATTTCTCCTCTGTGCGATAAACAGAGCACATCTTATCTTAAGCATTTTTTACTTCAGACCACTCCTTTTGAGCAGATGAATGAATAAACACGTGTTATACAATGTAGTCACATGAGTTGTAACTGAAATGATCAAGTTGGCGAAAAGATACTTGTAATGTGAGTGTTGAAAAAAATTCTCACACTTTTTGGTCAAATGGTTCACTTCAGAAACAACTGCAACAGTCGTAGAATTTCTAAAATGTTTCAAGAAGTGATGAGCAGACCAGGGTACACTTGTTTCACGTCTCCACAAATCAAGTTTTTTGCCTTTTCTAATTCCCACGGCGCTATCTGTGAACGTGGTCCTTCAAAGTTTATCTGTATCACACATTTCACTATCCGAGGTCAACACAAGGCACTTTGCAATGTTTTTGAAGAACAGATATTTTTACTATCGCTCCACTCACTGTGATTCCTCCGACCATCACTATCTGTTAACCCATGCATTACATTCAGGTCTTTTGTATAAGTGGTAGGGCAACCCGGAGCACCCAGAGGAAACCTGTGCAGGCATAGGGAAAACATTTGACCCAGGACCTTTTTGCTGTGAAACAAAAGCACTAGTTAAAAATGACAGTGTATTGCTCACAAAGGGCATATCTGATTAATAGAGTTGTAGGGAGGATTTTTTCTAGTATCAAAAGCTTAAAATGTAGTATCATCACAACACCACTCCCAAAGACATACACTTGTTCTATTGACGCAAAAATATACTCAAATGATCCAACTCCAAGCACTGAATATTGATTACTAACAATAATTTTCCCAATATTTGCCATTTTAAGACAACACAGACTACACACAGTAGCAAACACAATGCAATAAAAAAAATCTAAACTCAAATCAATGATAAACCAGAAGAAAAACTATAAGCTTCACATATTCAATCTACAAATCCACCGATATGGGAATAGGTCACGAGTTTTACACAACAAAAGAATATGAAATGTCAAATTGATGGGTGTTATGGCTCAGTGGAGAACAGTAGATAACCTTTGAAGTCTTTGATGTAATGCAACATTAATGGTCTCTGTTTTAATTCTAACTAATGCTATGAATCGCCCTAAAAAACCTCATTCCTCCACGCCAAAAACATGCAGTGAAACGTTGACATTGGATTGACATGCAGTGCCTTTTGAACTTGAGTTTAATGGCAGGCAAAATCCAGGTGCTCAGGGTCTGGAAGCTGCTGAGGTATTTTGTTATCACTCAGGTATAAAGACCGAGCGCGAGCCTTGGGAGAGCATTAATGATTTATAAAGCCGTTTCATCCACACACACACCCGGGCGAAAATATAATATAGGAAAAGCCTTCTTCAATCTCTTCCTGATGTATGTGTTTGTACCGTAAGCCGCAAAACAACACAAGTCATAAAATAAAAACTCATAAAAATATCAAGCTGTTATGTTTGTTTGTTTGCTTAACACAATTCCAGCTTGCATCCATAAAATGTGTTGCTGGACATGCAATTTACAGTAAAGTATCCTCCCCCACAGGAGAACTCATTCATTGTGCATAGAGCTCTCTGGGATACAAGGATAAGGAGCAGCTTCACTTCTTTATTCAAGCATTACTTTCACATATGTTCTGTAGACAACAAATCATATAAAGGAGAGTTTTATATTGAACCAGTAACTCCCCTCTCTCCTAATTTTGTTATACACGCTTTTTAGGTCTTTCATTAAAACACTACACTTTCCTTATAACAGTATGTGTGCATATTTCCACGCACAGGGGACAAACTTTGCTTATAAAACTTCCATGTTGCCTTCATACAAACTATAAATCACTAAAATTACTACAGAGGCTTTAACTCAGCCTATTTCACACATGTTGCAAATGCACACTCTACTCTGCAATATTAATATGTGCAATATGCAGCTATAAAGCACCAGATAATCCAGTAACCCATCACATTAAGCCATCTCATACACCATCTATATGCTCTTATATAAATCTATGTATCAGCAACAAAACTGTAGTAATAGCGGCTGTACAAACTGAAAAAATATCACCACAATTCCCATCAATTCATTCATTTTTCAAGCTCTGGCTCTTGCATTACAACCCTAACCCTAACCCATACCACGATTATATATAAGCAGTTGCATTTGGGAGGGAAAAAAATCTACATTTCCCTTTCAAATCACAATCATCACAGCAAAAAGGCATACATGGAATCTCACTTGTGCCTTACCTTCTGGCTTGGCAGTCTCTCCCTGCGTCCTGCACACAGTTGTATCCTTGTTTGAATGGTGGCCAGTCAGTCAGCATGCGTCCACACTACGGGCAAACAAGGGAATCCTCAGTGACAAGTCCTATACAGCCCCACACAGACACACATGCTTCCTTCTTCCAGCCCAAACCACACTGAGGCATGGATGGGGCGTGTGAGAGAGCAATGTGCTAGATCCCTCCCACTCACTCCCTCTCCCTCTCCCTCTCTCTCTATTTCTCTCTCTCTCTCTCTGTCTCTCTCTCTCTCTCTCCAGTATCACCTCCCCCGTGTTTGCCAATTGACTGCCAGCGTGTGTGCGAGTAGTGGGGTCCTAAGCCTTCAGATGTCTTGGCCGGCCCCTTCTTTTTAATTTAGGGCTAGAACAAAAAACAAAGAGAGAGGATCAGCACAGATGCTATCCGCATACAAAGTAATAGAGCAGTGTGGACAGAGTAAATTAATGAAAACAAATGGGAAACACACAGGCAATTTAGAAAAGAGGGAAACCAATACAGCAAGGATTCTGTTTAATCTAGAAGAGAAATTATATTGTATTATGTGAAGCCCACAAGAAGTCATATAAATTGTAAAACCTCCAGTAGGGACAAATGTTGAAAAAATGACTGCTATTATTAAACATAACTGTTTATTTTAGCTTTGACTGTATTATTTATTGTCCAAATGTGTGCTACATAAGTATGATGTATTATTATCATTATTATTATTATTATTATTATCATTATTGTTATTATTATTATCATTATTGTTATCTTTATCATCATTATCATGTTTTATTATTATTGTTCCAAATTGTTCACTTATTCACTTGTCACTTGGTTGTACATAATTTATCCTGTATTTAACATGTTTGCACATTTCTTTCTTTTTGCACAACCTGAGTGTCTCTATCCTGCCAATGTGACAAATTTCTCCTTTGTGAGATAAATAAAGCACATCTTATCTTATCTTATCTTATTATTATTATCATTACATTATCCATTTTTCTGTAATTAAGAATTCTCAATTCACTTCACCCGCTGCTATTATTACTTTTATTAATTCAGGCAATATTCTAGTGCAATACTGAACTTCCTCAAGTTTTCTCATCTTTGACCCAAGTGCAATTATAGCTTTAGAGTTTATTACATGTTTATTATCTATGTATGAACTATTATCTTAAAAAATAGATCTTGTTTAATGTGTGCATAACCTGAGTGTTCTTATTTCTCCTGCATGTAATGTGCCCAACTATGACACTGACATTTCCCCACTGAAAGACAAACAAAGGTTATCCCATCTTGAAACAATAAAATTATGATCTTACTTTATCACCAAAGGCTGTGAATCTGATCCGTCTAATGTAACTGTTGTGCCCATATCAAATAAATAAACAAATACATAAAGTAACGTATCATCTTTTGACCTGACGCCAGCTAATTAAAAGCACATTCAAACAAAAATGATGAATTTAATATATCATAATGAACTGTAATGTTATGTTGCCAGCTTTATAAAAGAAACCAGACTTCAATGCATTAAAAAACACGCATTGAAGTCTGAAGTAAGCTTTGTTGATCCCTGAGGATGTGCCACAAAAAAGATTAAACAGTTTTATACACTCATGTAGGAGTGAAACAGAAAGCTGAGATTGTCTGTTCTGAGTAATTCAGCACAAGGCTCTTAAAGGAGACCCAACCAAGTCCATTTTAATAAGTTGCTTTCTGTTCCCTGCTCTCCCCTGGTCCTTCTGATGGATGACATTTCTCAGCTCGGTCTCTAAAGCCAAAGCGTTCTCTTGGCTGGGATAAAAGCCAAGGTGGAAGCCCCCTCGCTCACAGTCTCGCTGACGGTGGATGAAGACGATTGTTGACATAGTTGAAACGTCCACGGCAAAAACCATTAACTCATGGAACAGTACTGAACTCGTTATACATGTTTTAGTTTGCATTTATTTGCCTTTGGGTTCAGATGCAACACAACACCAACAATTTATCTGTAGCAAGCTCATTTCAATATATATACTGACTGATATATACTGTACAACATATTGACTTTATGTTGGTTGTGAAAAAACAAAAACAAAACACAACGTATGATCCCAAAAGCCACAATTAGAGAAGCTATTTTTTGTTTAATATTTATTACGGGGTAGGATTAAATACGTTTTCTTCTTCCTACTAACATGCACTTTTATGCATGTTAGCGATACTTATTTTGGTGGGAAACTATGATGGACAAGAGGTGATATGTGCCTAATGTGAAATAAATAAGTAAACAAACAAACAAACAATTCAAATCTACTAAACATCTTGTTTCGCCCTCTTCCTTGGCTCAACTCAACAGCTCGAGCTTTAACACTATAGATATAAAATTAGCTCCGACCAAACGCATTTTCTGTTGCCTCAAATGGACCAAGCTGTTGCACGGTCAGTGAGTCATATACACTCAACTGTTGTGGCCAAAGAAGAACAAAGGAGTCCAGAAACAAAATGAGGGCAGTTACATAACAGGCAGATGATCCCTATTGTTTTTTGTATTACTGCACTGTTAAAGTGGTGTGGCTTTGGCATCTATGGAGGATGGTGATTGAACAAGCCGGGACAAAGGGAAGTGAAGGTAACAGGTCTATCTAACAAAGGGGTTGACGTGGCGTTCAGGGAGCGAGGGACAGACAGGAAAACTCACGCTCGCCGATCCACGAACAAACACACACACACACAGTAGTGGCTTTTACCCTCAGGCACATGTGACATTTCAGCTCCTCTCCATTCCACTGTGCTCTGTCTCCGGCCTCAGGACTGTTCCACTGTCCTGCGTGAAACCACAAGCCCCCGTCGCTACTACACTTTTGTTTTTGGTTATTATCCAACAGAAGCTGGGAAAAAAGGTCACCCCCTGCTGAGGGCTGGATATGTGATAAAGAAGCGATGTGTAGAAAGACAAAAATGTGTAATGCTGGGTTTCCACACTGTTTAGGTCTTAATGAATCCATGTATTATAACTTCTGAAAAAAAAAAATGAACAAAAAAAAATGGTGCCGTGAAGATGGCGCCGTGGCAAGAGCTCTGGTGTGTGCCGTTGTCAGGTGCACACTGGGGTAGTCTTGCACAGTTTTTCCAATGTGGTTTTACTGCAAATGGCAAATAAATGAATCTGAATCTGAATCTTTTGCATGCAAAAAGCTGACTAACTGTAACTGATATGTATATTCTTTGTTAAATGAGAGAATAAGGGTATGGAGATCATGTTAAATATTTGCTTTTGAAGTAACTTTGAAGTCATAGTTTGTAAACGAGACAGGCTAGTCCAGTTCTGTATTCTCAGAACAGAAAAAAAATGTGTTCTATGTTGCTGTACATGCAAATATGCACAGGTAGTACAGCAGTTTTTGTTAGACCAGAGACCACAGGTGAGTTTAAACAAAGCAGAAGGGATGGACACATTTCACATGATTTTTTAAATATTTTGAAATAAAAAACAAGTGCTGGTTAAAGCTGGGCCACCACATTTTCAAACCACCAAAAATCAGATAGTAATAAAATCCAGCTACATAATTAGTCCGTCGCCCTAAAACTGGTAGTATCAGTATTTTTACATGCATGTATTGTTGGGCTCTGTCACATCTTTAGATCATATTTTTCAGACAAAAAAAGTTAAAAGACAAAACCGCCCTCAGCTCTCAGCCCAAACATCAATGGTGACTCACAGGGCTCTTTCCAAAATATTTTCTAGTAAAGACAGCCTATTTTGGTCTGATTTGTTACTTTTACAAGACTCTTTCTGTTGGGCTAAACATTTGACATTTATGAAAGAAAAAAAAGTTGCGTACTCCAGATTTGTATTTGTGAAGAATATTACACTGAGCTAATAATAAAAAAGTGGGCAATCACATGCTGTCATTTCTGTTCATGATTCAAATTATATCATTAATCATGATTTGACTCTCCCATCCCTATCCCCTGCACTCTACAGCCAGTACAGCAGACAACAATGCTCTTCTCTTTTGTCTGTTTTTAGTGTTATCTAACAGTGGCTGGAAAAAGGTCACGTCCTGCGGAGAGCCAGCTGAGGCAGGAAATAACCAATCCACGCCGGGGCCAGACTTCCCACGCTGATACCCAAACACTGACTTATTAGTTTGTAATAAGATTATACAAGGAAAGTGTTGAGAAACAAGTTCAATAGAGCAACATTGAGGATAAGAACAACAGAAGCAACAAGGTGGAGAATGTTATGTAAGCTGAGGATAAAAAGGATAAAATAAAGAAAAATCCGGAGCCCTGGGTTTTGCTTCTTTTTACGTGCACCATCTGTACATTGTCAGGGGAAGTCTCATGTTTTTTATTGTTTTGATGCTCTCATGGGGATCATGAAAGTAAGGGGATATGCAAATGCGAGTGACAGTGGCGTGTTTTACTATGAATAGGTACTTGCTCGGTTTGTGTAAGAGGAGCTGGTTTTGTGATCCTGATCCGCTGCACACCTGGGATGCTTTTTTTTTTTTTACAGTCCCCACCTATGAATATTTATCAGAAGCCATCTATTGGGCGAAAGGAAACGTACAGCATTTAAAAGTCTGCAAATAATAAAAAAATGAAGCGTAAGTTCAGACTGTGCATAAGCTCACTGGTCTCTGTCCTCCCACTGCTACTGTGCCGCCTCAACAATCACTCAATCACAGTCTGCTGGCGGCTGCACATTGCCAATATCTCCCACCTGGCCGAATTTAGCAAGACTCCCAAGACTTTGACGGCTCCCATTTAAATGAAAGGAATTCTGGAAAAATCCCAGAAAAAAACTATTATTGTTTTTTGATCACTTTTATTCAAAGTAAGTTATTAAGATAGTTTTGTTTTATCTCATATATGCGCTAAAACTGGTTAATGTAAATGAAATACTGGAAAACCAAATGCTAATTGCTACAAGTGCTTGTGCTGCTATGGTAACCGGCTCTTGCTTCAAGATGAGATTGCTCTGAACCAGTCTAGGACCAGTCCAGTATCAAGATAATTTCATAAACATAATTACATTGAAATGAACTACATTTAGATACAGAAAAAGTGAAGACCATTAACGCACTCTACATGAACGTTGTGATGACACTTCCCAAAACAAAAAGCCCTCAAATTACCTGCTCTGGATGTTAGTGTTAAACATTGGCCTGCATAGTCATCCAGCTTTCACATCATGCAGCAACCTTCACAGTCCTACATGTTAATCAAGCAGTGACATATGCATTACCAATAAACATTATTCTAATAACCACTTCTGTCTGTTGGGCCGCTCCAGATTGAGTGGCGGTTAGTTCTACTACTGTCCATAGAATGACTAGGCAGATTGTAATAGGCCGTTTTGGATTCTACATTTACATAACCAATACTGTTAAACTGATTCACTGCTGTTTGTAGCACTCTGTTCACCATCTCCCATATTGATCTGAAAGCCCGGCACGTGACACGAATAAACATTAGAAGGTGATTGGATTATACACCAGCGAGCGATCTTTATACACCTTGTTAAATGTAATAAAAAGGTCACTAAATAAAATTAGCATTGTCTTCCAAGGCAAGTTGTAACACGGTAAGAAAATAAATAAATCTTATTGCACCTTTATACAATACTTTACTCTCAACTGTGTCTGGTAAATTTCCATACAATCATGATTTTTTTTTATATGGTTTTGTTAGAATATATAGTTTTTCACATGTCGTGTACTGTTGTAAATGTAGCTGTTTTGTATTTTCCTCGGTCCTCCACCTTGACATCCTCCTCAGATCACATCATTCAAGGCACAGCAGGAGGCCACATCTGTAAACAAGTGAGAGAAGACACACACATCTGAAGCCTCCGTCTCATATCCAGCCTAAAACATCATATTGACATTCATGGACGTCCCGTATTGGAACGCCAGACAATAAAGCTATGCAGCCGGAGTCCTAGTTCTCCCCCACGCACCCACGTTGCCAGATTTGATAAAATCATTATCAGCAGCCATGCGAAGTAGAGCTAATGAATAATGTATGCTGCTGGGATAGTATCGCTTCTGGCCTGCTACCTTTCTCTTTTAAAGCCACATTACAATACAGGACTGAGTTTTTACTGCTTTGGGGTCATATCAGCCAATCCCTGTCTGGCGCTATTACATTTCCCATTAGCATCGGACACAATGCTTTCCAGTCACACGAGCTATACTGCTGAATGCACACAGCCACATGCACCAGGTGGGGAAACAAAATGGCAAAGGCTTCATTTGAATACAGGAGTGAGTGACAGTCTGCCACACAGCAGACAGGCATCAGGTGGAATGGGCCTTATTTCTTTATGATGTGATGCTGCTTAACAGTGGCCCACATCAGGTGAGAGGCAGTGACGGACAGCTCACAAGGCACAGGATACGAAGATACAGGAGGAGCGGGGTTATTTCTGTCATGAGTACAAGATCTAACATACATCAACAATCCCCCCGGTGGAATGATGAATACATGTACGTTGAAGGAAGAGCACAGCAAAGTAAGTGAGTATGTGAGTTTAGTTTATGAAAATCTTGAAAACATTGCAACGTATATTATCTATACTGTTGTACAAGAGGGATTCTATGTTTCCACAGACTATGGCAAATAATGTGTTTTAAAGTTGGGATACACAACTTTTTTTCATCATTAATACATGTGTACGGTAAGTATAAGTCTTGTAAATGTGTATGTCGTGAATAAATCATACCACAACATGCTATAGTCATCTCTTGGACCTCTCTTTTTCAGTTTCTATAAAAATTTATCTAAAGATGTGACAGAGGCCAATAAAACATGCATGTGAAAACTAGTGGCAGAACAAAACTGTTTGTCAAGTCCTTTGTTCTCAAAACTGTTTGGTTCGGTCACCATCTTTTCACCTTTTAGTTTTTGATGTATTTTATTACATCCATCTAACTATTCGTTACATTTTTGATTATTTTTTTGATAGATAGTAAGCTTGCCCCAGCTGTAAGGAGAGTAGACCTAATATGCAAATGTTACTTTGTTACTATATATATTTTTTCCTTTGCTGATGACATTAGTAACATATCTATCATGTTTAAATGCAGAATAATGGTCCAAGAGTGTCATAGATTATAGGTACAGCACATATCTCTACAAACATTCATTTGCACCGTACTGAATGTTACCACAAACATAATTTGCAATTCTAACTATTTTATGGACCATGAAAAGAAATACAGATAAATTAATTACCCCCCACCCCCACCACCAGTATGTAAATATTACCTGTGCATTCGCTGCGCAATAAAACATGACAACATTTACATTATTTGAGAGAGAAAACATTAATCAAACTACACCTGCGTCGCACCAGCAGAAGTCTGTCCTCATTACAAGGTCATGCAGTCGACATCTGGCAGCCAAAAGCAAAATGAGAAATCCAATGAATATTCATAGTGCAGAGGTGAGTTAATCAAGTGTGTTTTAAAAAGTGGCGAGAATACACCAGTGGCCTAGTTTTACTCCTGCACCAGCTCAAGCCCTGCCAAATTACATGACTATACTGTAAATGCCTCGCAGGTAAATGCATTGACTATGACTAAATATTAGTCTTAGAGTTGAATAAAGTTGCATTGTTTAATTAATGATGACTAAGTTAAAAATATAAGAGCTGCAGCTAATAATGCATAAAACAGTGGGATTAGAGTGCGCTCCATTGCCACGCACCACTCACATCCTTCTAGGAATGGAAGCGCTAAAGAATAGAAAGAATCCTGAGAAAAGAAACGCAGGGGAAAATAATATAACAGTTGCATCATGGTTTTATGAAAAGAGAATGAAAAAAAACTATTTAGTGAAAAACTGTGCAATTACGCAGCATTTGGCAACTTTTTACATGAACAAAAAGTTGATCATTTTGTAGATGTGACCTTGTAGCGACCCAGCGGCTGAATGAGCGGCCGGTATGTTGCCTTTACTTCCTTCACGGTGTTCTGTAGATGTAGTATTTTTCTGCTGTAGGACTCCTTCATCAGAAAAACTGACCCTGGAGCACTGGAGACAAAACTCTGACCAAAAGTCAATAACGAATGTCAAAGTCGTTCATTCAGTCATTTTTTTCCCCCTTAAATTTCTGGGTCGGGGGAGGATGATAATCAGAGCTGCCACCCCATGTCAAAGTCAATAATGCAAAATATATAAAACATTTAATTCACATAAAAAGATGCGTAATGCCACTTGAAATCAGTCCAGAATGAAGAACATAGAAATAAATCAATATCAAAACATGAGGCTATTCATATACACAGCTTATATTGTGGATGTTTCAATGGGCTTTGAACTCCAATCATCTGTTCCATGGGCTTTGAACTAATACTTTATCACATTTTTCTAACTGATTTGTTTCAAACTCTCACAAAGTAAGCAACCGAAATGAACGCTGCAGAATTAAACCTTCATAAAGCCAAAGCCCTGGATATAACGCATTGAATATAGTTGTGTAATCCTCACAAATGCCTCTAGCGTGAAA
The DNA here is from genome assembly GCA_029875035.1 of Pomatoschistus microps. Classification (NCBI taxonomy): domain Eukaryota; kingdom Metazoa; phylum Chordata; class Actinopteri; order Gobiiformes; family Gobiidae; genus Pomatoschistus; species Pomatoschistus microps. The sequence goes on along the minus strand of JAPMNZ010942461.1, from coordinate 9,873 downwards.
TGGAAAAGAATAAAAGTAGAATTGCGGCTATAAATTAACAACAACAAAAATGCCCTAGAAAGAAAGAAGAAGCATTTATATGGAAGCAAAGATGTACAGCAAAGACTTTTCTGAAGGAAAGGAGGATATGGGCCGACAAAGACTTGGCAGGAATATTTGGCAGGAAAAACGAGCAACGCAGTCAATCAGATAGAAAAGATTATCCTCCGGTACTTTCCATATGGCGTTCAACAGTAATATTTAGCTGTTATCAAGCTCGAATGTTTGGAGATGTATGAAGGCGCAATGTACAACAGACTGAGAAAGGCAGAGTAAATGATCAGATTATATTCCTCTGTATCTAAAAGACAAGGGAAGAGCAGAGTAAACAAACATAAAATAAGACTATATACATTATACATATATTATTTCACTATCACAGCTTCCAAATTTCTAAATACTAATGCAGTTTAAACTCCAAATACAACACAGTGACTAATATCAACCTTCAAATTCTGAATGTGTGAATAAATGTTAATAGGGTAAGCGTTAGTTTAGTAATACTTTTTGTTATGGATTTTTGGGTTATAAGACGGTCTCTCAGAACTCTGGATTTGCAGTTCAGTGAAACAGTGAAAGGTTCTCAGGCTTAAAGAATAATACATTTTGGATTTCCTTTTTTCTTGAAAGCCGAAAGGGAGTTAATGTTGTCTGTGAGGAATGTGCACAGCATAAAGTTGTTTGAATCTGAATAAAATTACAATAATAATGCAATGGTTGTATATAGCGCTTCTTTTGGACACTCAATTATCCTTCACGGGGCATTGTGCATTCACTCCACACACAGAGGTGATAAACTGCTACTGTAGCCACGGCTGCCCTGGGTGCACACTGACAGAAGCGAGGCAACCATTATGTGCCATCGGCCTCTCCGACCACCAGCAACCAATCACAAATCAGACTCAAACTAGGCAATTTGGGAGAAGTGTCTTGCCTGAGGACACAATGACAGCCGCCTCCACTTTCTCAGAGGTCTCTCGCCACTGCACTAACAAGACACTGCCCTGCTTCTTAAAAATATCTATTATTTTCAATTCCAGTAAATTCGCACTGACCCATTAACCATAACATTACACATCACCTATTAGCCTGCCTTTTCAAACAGACAGATTCTCAAAATATATGCACAAGGAAGCAGTTTTGCGTCCAACTTGTCAGACAACACAAGAACATCCCACTTCTTTTCCCTCTACCCCTATAGCGCCACAAAGTTTTAGCCACTTCAGCTGAAAGACGACATCGCAAGCAAAAAAGGAAGGGAGGGAAAGTGTAGGGGGGAGGAGAGGAGGAGGAGGGAGGAGAGGATTAGAGCATCTGCAGATACACCTTTAGGAGCACGATGTGGAGGAAGTAATCCCAGCAAATGGAGTTTAACTGTTACCACCCACCAAGAGCTGCTGACACACAACAAGCACGCACAAGCTTCTGCCAACACAAACCTTTCACAAACCGTAGGAGGATGAAGTCGTCCTGTTTTAGTGCGGATGCTGGTTGTCCTGACCTGACTCCGTGCATCAGCGAAACACGCCGTCCTTGGTCCATTTAGAATCAGGGCAGTGGAGTGTGTGGCTGTGTCTGAGTCGGCAGCAGACTTGGACCGAGCTGACCCCGTCCACGCTTTCGGGGATTCGATTTGAGACGTTTGAGAGAAACACACCTACACAATACTAGATGTGAGCGAGAGAGACCATAACAACAACAACAAAAATACTGCCACCCCAAGACAAAAACTCCTACATGAATACCGTCTAGTTTGGGGAAGGAGATTTGACAAAAAAAAGCCCTGTTCCGCTCATTTGAATTCAGCACGATTGCAAAAATACATACTCCTGAGGATGAATTTGAGAATGTGTTATGTTTAGGATATTTCAGCTCACATCCAATCCCTTTGAATTGAGGCAAAGCGAGTAAGAAAGCTCAGTACTTAATATATGTATCGACAAATTATATTCGAACTTATAATAAAACACACACAGAATTGCCTTCACACAATTGATTACACAGGCATTAACTAAAGCTAAACATGTAGAACTAATGTATTCAAAAATGGATTTCCAATAAGTAACCTTACAAGTAACCTTACAAGTAACGTTATCTGTTTCTGTTGTATGTAGCATTAAAAGACGTCATATAACTGCTTTGAATGGATGTATTTCTCTCAAAGATGATGACCCTTATTATTATAGGATTATGAATTTATGTTGTGGTCTTGGTCTTTTGAATGACCGGTTTTATTGTTCTCGCTGATCGATTGGACAAAGTTCTCTAATGAGGCGTGAAAGTGGCTTCACGGTCACAGTTAATGAGCGACTATTGATTTTGTTAAATGGCAAAACAGTAACTTAATAGCAGCTTTGTGCAAGGTCAAGCAACTTGGAAATGGTTAAGGATAGAACGAAATTAGAATAACAAATGCAGCAAGTAAGAGAATTTCCAGTCGTTTGGAAATGTCACCATGTGGTTGGTAGATAAAACTAAAATTAAAAGATTATAGTAATGGGATTGAGTCAGATAGCTAATGTGATCATAACTAACCTTTTCTCAGTAATTGCAGGTGATGTCAGTTCTCCTCCTCTGGCCACTCCAGTCCAATTAAAAGTGAGCAAAGTAGTGTCACTGTGGGCAATACAGATAATTACAATCATGACTTTAAACAAGACATTCACACAAATAACTGAGACAGAAGTGATTTGATGAGAAGCACTTTCAGATATTACATTATATCTATAGATCGTTAAGAGGTGGGTACAAGCCATTATTTTGATATTATTGAAAATGTCAATAGAAACACAATAAAAAGACTATAGAAGAAATATACTAAACTCACGTGGATAATGTTGGATTTTTGTTCATAATGACATTACTGTATGCTCATTGCTTCTTTGATGTTCAATTTTTCTTCATGTTCTGAAACCTTAAAACACATCCAAGACAAAAAACTCCCATAAACTAAATAAATTCATTCATTTTTTCATTAATTCATAAATATTTTTCATTGATTATGACATTGATACACACATACATGCATTAATCTATACGCAGAATTGAATCAATTGTGGGACATGTTATGGACCAACTGGTTTACATGTGTATTTAGATAGATAGATATACTTTATTGATCCCTCGTAGGAGAAATCCAGGTGTCCAGCAGCAGAAGACTCATCCAGGTTTGTTGTACAGTCTGACAGCCGAAGGAACAAAGGATCTCTTGAAGAGTTCCGTTCGGCAGCGCAGTGATAGGAGCCTGTTGCTTTGATGTATTTATGTCGCCCCATTTGAATTATGTGTTTGTAACAATCCAGATATTTTTATTTCTTTATATTTAAACAATATGCTACTGCAGAGATTTCTGGGGGTAATGAACAGAGCAAAATCTTAAAACATCTGAATTAGTTCCAAAAAATCAAAATCTCGGTCCCTAATTATCAATCCAATCCGTCTGGTCCTCTCACCACAAGTTCAGTTTAATGCCACAGCCTGAAATCCACTGAATGTCTCTGTTATTAAAAATATACGCATAAGTGTTAAAATAGCACATAGGCCATAACATCTTCTCACGATCGCCAGTGAATAAATAATCTCGGCGTGAGGAGGCAACGGTCCATCTTTTTGTTCGTCTTTTTTTTCATTGCACCCTTCCCCCAATCTTCACTTTCGACTTCACAAGAGCAGAGTTCAGGCTGATCCTCGCTGCACCGGGGACCACAGAGCACTTAACACCTGAACATCACTTCTCTCACACACAGAGCAGTATTCAATGGAAAAATCAGGCTTTACACGCACTGGGAACGTAACGAGCAGATACGTCCAAATCAGAGGAAAAAGACTTTGAAATGCTGCACAATTATAACAAATCAGTAATCGATTGGAGCAACATGTTATATTTTATGGCCAGTTCAAGCGCTGTAAAAAGACAGAGCTGGTTGTTGCATGGTCATATAGGACCAGGATGCTGTTTAGACGAAAAAGGGGAAAATATTATCAAGAATTATCAACATGGGCATGTGGGTATACTGTATATAAAAAAATATCCAAACACTTTTTTTCCTTAGATTGATAACCACATGATAACACATGTACGATTCATAAATGGATGTATAATTTTATAAAAAAAATTGTAGTGTAGTATGTCGAATATAATAGGGTTTTTTGTTTCAGATTTTCAGATTTAGAAAAATATATATGAATAGATTAGATTTTATTTTTAATAATAATTAAAGTTCAATAAATTAATAATGAATGTATTTAATAAATCATGAGTGTTTTACTTCTGTTAAAATGCAGCAGAGCGTTAGATAAGGCGCTAAAAGTCTAAATGATATGATTATGGTAAAAAAAATTGTATCGTTTAGAAATAAGTCATAATATACAGTATATTGACTGGTATCAAATGTAATGTCCCCTGTATCACGACACATCGTATTGTGTCGTGCATATTGAGATAAAATCATTTTAGCAGGCTCTGATAGATACCCAGACCTATAGATTATAAATGTATAGACAGAAAGACCAAAATCTGGGAAAGTAAGGGGCAATTTTCAGTGGCTCTGTACCAAAGAACTGCATGTACAACGAAATGTCTGACACACCCCTCCCACTCCCACTGCAACAACACGGGCAAGCTCAGCAAAGGGGTTCCAGCCTTTATCTCTTTCACAATGCTTCCTCCTTTTTCACACAAAATATTTACTTTGGTAACGTTTGAATTGGAATTGAATTTACATAACGGATTCCGAGACAGTCTGCGGAGAGATCAGCATGAATGGACCTGAGGGGAAATAGGAATGGGGGATGTAGGGGAAAGCCCATTTATGAAATTATAATTTGTAACACAGGGGACCATGTGTGTATGGGTCGTTTGAGGTTTGGGAAGTTTACTTTTGTATTTGTGAAAAGTAAAAAAATAACAAATTAAACTAAAAGCATGCAATAGAATACTTATAGAAGCTTTTTGACATTACTCTTCTGCGACTGTGTGCATAGAAAATCCTCGACAACCAGTCAACAGAGTCTCAGCCTCCTGCTTTCAACGAATCTTTTCTCGTGTTGAAGAGAGTTGTGGTCAGAGAGGAGGTGAGGATCACAGAGTTCAGATGTCAAACCCCAAAAAAGACTTCTGTTAGACCGTGGTCACAAAGGTCTAACGGCAACCACACAATAACACATTTAAATATTGTTTTTATTTCTATTAAGAATAAACAGATTCAAATGTTGGTTCTGATTTGCTTTTGGAGAGAGACCTGTTTAGCTCATAATCAACAACTATTAGTAAATCGATTAATCGTCACCAGAACTCCCAATTTGACGGCCTTTAGTTTTTTTGAGTGTAATTACATTTTGGTCTTCATAACTTTTTCTGTTTTTTTATGTAGTTTATGTCTATGCTATTTTTCATGAAATGTTATTTTACTTTGGAAATGAGAGAATACTCCCAGAGTAGAGCCACAGTACCAAATCCACAAGTTACCATAGCAACATAATGTTTACTTGCGACCAGTTAGCAAGAAGCCCTTTAACAAACAAGTATTTCAAGTTATATTCACCAATTTTAGCACTTAGTAAATGTACCAAACCTTATAAATGACTTACTTTTTCTACATAAACTAAAAAATTAAACATTTTGAGGCAATTTCTCAGAATTCTATTGGTTAAAGAGAGAGCAGTCAAAATGACGGTTGTCAGATGTTAACAGATCAATAACTTATAACATATTCATGAGATGTGAGATATGATTTTATACAGGACTAAACACAAGGAGGCTGCATTTCAGATTCATGCATCTAAAATCTGGAACAGTCTTCCTGAAAATGTGAGACAGGCTTCTTCGCTGACAATGTTTCTATCCAGGTTAACAACAGTTCTTTTTAGCTCTGCATATAACTGAAGGATGTTACCTGTACTCATTTATAATTTATGATTTGAATGCCTTGTGTGACTGCCTCTATCTTGTTTTCCTCAGCACTTAGAATTGCCTTGCGTATGAATTGTGCTATACAAATAAACTTGCCTTGCCTTACACAATGATCAGGAATTGTATAACGGTCTTGTTTTTTTTAACGATAAAACAGTTTGTTCAGAGAGAAAAATCTATTGAGTCATCCAAATCATATGTAGATATATCAACCTCATTACCAAGTTGATCAAGAGACAATTATCTAGATGAAATCAATGTCAAAATATCCGTTAGTTACAGTCCAAAACACAACCTCAAAAAAAAAAAGAAATGTTTTGTTTTAAGTAACACACATACAAAGAGCAGCAGTATTATCACATGACTCTCAGGGTTAGAGGTGAGGTCACTGGTGCCTTGTAATTAGTCGTCTAAAGCCCAACCATGTCTCATAGGACGGGCACCATTTATGGCATCTCACCCCTGACCCGTGTCCCAGCCCCTGGTGCTGGAGCGGAACATGAACTCTGAACTCTGGGAAAGTGGAGGGACTCATGGGAACGAGATACTCTAACCTCTGTTGTGTTTGCTGCAGAAATGACTCGTGAAATGACATGTTGAGAGTAGATAGGAGACGTCGTTTTTTCCTTAGAACGTATTTTTATTATCCAAAAAAGAAAAGGAAAAGTAGCAGTACAGCAGTTGTACAAGTGGAAGGAAGTTAAAACACTGTTCCCGTTGTACACACTCAAAGAACGAATCGACTAGAATAGGTCCAGAGAAGCAGAGGCCCAAAGATATCCTGCTCCAGACCCTGATTTTATATTACTGTAAACCCAAACTAAGCATAAGCAGTTTTGGGTAACCGATTGTAACAAAGATATTGTGTTTTTTTTTTTAATCCAAAACTATTTATTGTCAGACAAAACACTGTGGTCTAAAGGGTTAAAATGAAAACCAATATTAAAATGTATAAAATAAGAAAGTAAAAATAGAAAAAAAACGCCGGCAAATAGTCTTGAGATTGGCTGCTTATTCATATTGGTTTAGATTAAGATTAAGATCCTTTAATCATCCCACAGTGGGATCATTTCAGTGTTAACTATACTAATTGAAAGAAGAATACAACTCTATCTTTAACATAATATATATAATATCCACAATTGGAAAAATAGGATGCAAGTATAAAGTGCTGTATGTTTACATCTGTACATCAGCAGCAGTATGTTTACATCTGTGCATTAGCAGCAGTATGTTTACATCTGTGCATTAGCAGCAGTACATTTACACCTGTACATTAGCAGCAGTATGTTTACATCTGTACATTAGCAGCAGTACGTTTACACCTGTACATTAGCAGCAGTATGTTTACACCTATACATTAGCAGCATGAGGCTCTGGGACATAGTGACTCAGTAAAGTGACAGTGACATGTGGTTATTGCACATTCTGACAATAGTTAAGGATATTGCACTGACGCATGACACGTGAGATCAGGTTGGTAGGGTTCGTTTGTCCTCATTGTTTGTTGTACAGTCTGACAGCAGCAGGAAGGAAAGACCTGCGAAACCTCTCCTTCACACGGCGAGGATGAATAAGTCTGTCACTGAAGCTGCTCTCCAGAGCAGACAGAGTGTCCTGGAGGGTGACAGTCCTGGTCCAGCATAGATGTTAGTTTTTCCAAATGTGGCTGTGGTCTATCAGAAGAAATATTCCTTTTCATTTCATACCTCTAAAGCTAGTAGGCCTGGAATGAAAACCATTGGTTAATTATGAAACTTGATAAATTATACTTTTTTTGCAGGTAAACCTTTTCCAGACAGTTGTGTTGCAGATTCACTGCAGGAGTCTGAAGGACCAAACAGAAATGTAACCACACAGGTTTGTGGCAGCACAGAATTCAAGTGGAAAAGAAGTGATAATGTACACTGTACACATGCTAACATACCAGCACAGTACGCTTTTCCACACTTACGTAACACATTTGTGAGGGACGACACTGAGACAGGACCAGACAGCACCAACAGTAAGCTGTGCATTGATAATCTTATCCACTATTTACTCTTTGAAAAGTACACCCTCAACCTAAAGTAATGAATCCTGAAAGTTCAAAGTAACACAGAATGTGTTTATTATTGTAATGTAAGGATATCTCATCTAAAATGTTTGTATTTTATTTAAATTAGTATGCCTACAGTATGTATTGCTTTATGCTGGTTCACTACATTCTACATTTAAAAAGGGACTGACAATGTATGACAACAAATATAAAGGACTTGTATTTCTCTCTGCTTTTGTACGTTTTATGTGGCCTTGTTACAGTCTTTGTGTCCGACCATCCCTCTTCACTTTACATTATTGATAATACTCACTCAATGTCTATTTATATCCTTCTTCTGCGTCTTGCATCGGCCGTCAGTAAAACAGATGTTTCCATCTCCAAGAGCTGTATACAAGAGCATGAAGATAATCACTTCTAATTTTCCATTTGGCTAGTTTCATCACAGGTGCAGCCGAGTTTCATGCTACATACACATCGTGCACAATACATGTCAAGATGGGCATTTGGTAAGCAACATTGAAGACGTGCACATAATACACTACCACATCTGGCCACGTGAATATTCTTGATAGATGAATTGAAAGTACAAACCCTTGCACGTTCCTCCTGAAAGGCTGCTTCAAAGTGGCATTAACGCCACTCTGATTTTTCACACACAGCATTGGGACATCTGCCACAGTGAATTGGGAAATGCTTTTAGTGCATGTTATTTCAGTCATCCATGCAGTAGTTACATGATATATAAACAGTCTACAGGGGACATCAAGTCACAGCTGTTACATGTTAAGAGAGATTAAGAAAACTGTATCTTTAATTCCAAAAATGCATTTTCTTACGATAAAATATAACTGGGCAGATAAAGGCAGGGTCATCAAAAAGAAAAGAGGTAAATAGTGATCTAGTACCATACCCTATCTCGTAATATGTCATCACAATATTTTTCTGCTGGTGAAATGTGTTCATCTCATGGGTCTGCATGTTGTGGGAGGGCCTCATGAACACATGGCCATTTTACAAGAAACACTGCTCTTAAGAGCTGAAGATTGAAGATTGCATTATACCGAGCTTTTACTTAATCTCATCATGCAACTCTTTTGTTGATATTGATGTCAAGTCTAATACACACATGATCAATACTCAAAGTCTGCATCAATAATGTTGCACCTGAACGTGGTCTAAAGAGATACTAGAAAGTTTACAATAGCCAGCATGGAGTGAGTGCATTCTACGATGTAACGCAAATCAGCAAGACATGAGTAAACTGATAAAACGTTATTAGATCTATGTATACAAGACACCTATGATCCAAAGCACCTTTTTGGCGGCACGGTGGCTGAGTGGATAGCACTCTCGCTGCTCAGCAAGAAGGTCCTGGGTTCGAATCCTGGTCGGACCAGGGCCTTTCTGAGTGGAGTTTGCATGTTCTCCCCGTGTCTGCGTAAGTTTCCTCCGGTTTCCCCTACCACTAAAAACATGCACAATAGGTATGAACGTAAATGAGAGAGTGAATGGATGGTGTTGATTGGAGCTGAAGCGCCAGTGTGTTCGGCGACTCGCTTCCGTCGTCACCGTGGGTGGAATGATTGGAACAATATCTGACTCTGAACATTGTAATGCGCTTTGGGTGACCTTGGTCTGTAAAATGCACTATATAAATAAACATTACTTCTACGCACCTGCCAGCTGCCACACTCAAGAGTTTTGCTTCAGAGCGACTCTGCCATCTACTGGTGGCTTGAAGTAGACGCAGCAAGTCTTGTGTCAAGAACAGTAAAAGCAATTCGCTCTAAAAACAAGACTACTTCAAAACAACTGAATAAAAGAAAAGGCATACGTTTTTAAACCAATGACACTTAAAAACAACATTCAAGTACCTTACTAC
>JAPMNZ010942427.1:0-10889 GCA_029875035.1 Pomatoschistus microps | reverse complement strand
AATGTAATGATTATATAAATAATAAAACCGCCATTAACACAACCATAACCTATTGCTTCACCGACCCCAAAGTAGGTGGTGCCCGCAGGTCTCCTGTGACAGTTGCCCAGGCATTACTGGTTTGGGAAACAACACGTCCTTGAATAAATATTCTGATACCAGACAATTTTTTTTAATTTTTAAGAACAATAAACTATACATTCTACTTCATGGTGAGGGTCTGCCTATTGACTGTCTCTCTGTTCTTGTGCAGGACTCCATTGAAAAGGAGGTTCTTAATCTCAATGAGACTTTATCAACGGTTAAATAAAGGTTAAATAATAATAAAAAAGTGTTATTAACATTAAGATAAGATAAGATAAGATGTCCTTTATTAATCTCACACAGGAGAAATTCACTAACATTATCATTGACATTAACATTATTGACTAATGAATAATACCTAATTTGTTATCAACTCTAATAAATGAAATACATAAAGAGAAAGACAATCCCCTGATTTCTCACAAGTTTGTTATAGAACCATAACACCACAACAAGACACATGGATCGACTTGTACCGGTTACAATCAGCAAACCAACAGCACTCATCTTTATAACATTATTACAAGAAAACAGAACATAAACTCATCTTCAATTTGATTTCCTGCTTGCATGTTTATCCCAGATGTTTGGTGTGCAATAAGACATGTACTAAGGCTAATATATGCTTTCACAGGGTTGACCAGCTCAGTCTGAGTGGAAAAACAACCCACTTGTATCATCCAGAACCACTGTAAAACAAAAGACTTCATTTTTAAGGCTTGTCCATCTGAGAAAGGTCTGCAGCAGCTCCCTTGTTTGTCACCATGGCAACACCCTCTCATGTCCTGCTCATAGAGAAGCACACAGTCTGAGCTGCACATGGACTGCATCATGCCAAGCACTATTTTATGGAAAAGGTTAAATATATTGCGTTTGTAAGTTGAGAATGTGACAGGTTATTGCACAAGAACTGAAATTGAATGATAATTAGCCTGTGTGGACTAATAATTAAGCATATCACATGTTGGATACCCCTCCCATGCTGTCATATTGGCTGAAATATGTCGATTATGAAGCAAGACATTAAAGGTTCCCGATAGGTTTAATGACGCACATCAGCGCACACGTTTTGCGCATACAAATGAACCTACTGTGGCTTACACCCAGACAACGACCGTTCCAGGCAGCAGCTGTGTCTCAAGCATTATTATAACGTCACACACCATGAGAACGCACGGCCCCTCACCTTCTCTATGCGCCTCAGCCATCCGGATCTCCGCGGTGCTGCTCGGGTCACTCTGAGATCTGCCCCTCTGCACCACACAGTCATCCCCCAGCCCGTCCAAAGAAGCCATAGTGGAGAGAGGATGCGTCAATGATGGGTGCCAAGGTCACTCTGGCGCCAATCACAACAGAATAAATGATGCATAAAATAAAACACAGGAGCTAATTGAATGTGGCTTGAGCTGGATGGCCGCAGCTCCCGCTCCAGGAGAAGCAGCACTGATCCATTACGCGCGCAGATTGTGACGCCTTCACGTAGTCTACTCCAACGTCCAATGCAGAATGCAGCTCTACATGTACATCGTCAAGAAGTTACAGTTCATTTCAGAGGGATAATCCCATGGTTGAAACAGGTAGACTACTGAACACGACTGTTGCCAATCTGTTTTTCAAAGGTGGTGTAGGGGCCACAGTTAAAAAAACGGTCTGTCATGAGGGCCACACTATGACGCTGACACACATGACTCTGTGATCTTAATTCATAATGTGGAACCTGCCAAAAAAGTGGAAGAAAAGCTTATTATGTTTTTTTTCTATTAATGATAAAGGTAATCTATCTATGAATACAAGGCATCTGTGTGTGTGTGTGCGTGTGAGTGTCTTTCTGTGCGTGTTCAGCTGGTGGTGTGACATTATGTGATTGTTTTCCATTAAAACGTGTATCACCACTCAAATAGACAATAAACAAAGTTTTGCTCCAACTCGCTTTTGCTCCTCTATTTACATAATCTAAGGATTGACCAATCAGATGCCAGCATTTGTGAGGGGAAACTCCAGCCTTAGCAACTCCCCTAGCAACTGCCCTAGCAACACGTCTGAGCAAACTTACTATCCACAATATGGCGATTTATCAAAATGAAACACTGTTAAAATGGAAAATGTGCGTAGTTTTTAATTAAACTGTAAAGCACTTTGTGTTGCATTAGAATTATCGCTTTACACAAGGTTATTTATTGAATATGTTTCTCTTGGCGAGGCTTGTGGCCTCCAAAAAGATTCTTTGCCACAAGGTGGAAGCCTCCTCTGTCACTGTCACTGTCTGTCAGAGGGGGATGACTTGTGTGAACAGTGCAGTAAGAGTTCACAAAGGCTGCTATCAACATGTGGACTTACTCAGAATACTCGGCAGTATCAGCCCCGAACAAGCTTTACATCTAAAAATATTCAATTTATTTTTCCAAATCTCTGGGGAATTTGCATGGGAAATGTAACCTTCAAAACATGTTGTTTGTTTGTAACATTCAAATGTAACCTTCAAAACATGTTCATAGAAACTTTTTGTAGTTTGTAGAATTTTTAACTTGCATCTAAAAGTAATATTTTGTTAATATTTTTGTACAACTTAGTAATGATACAGAAGAAAAAGAGATTCTAGGCTGTGAGAGACAGTTATATATGTACATACGCGTTCTGGTTGAGATGGCCAAACTCCTACAGGTCTGAAAAAGAAATCAAACCCAATCACACTATCTAATTGAAATAAATGGATTACAAGAATAATTGAAAAAGTTTGAGGAAAATAAAGACATGAAGTGCTGTAGGCCTGCAGCTCACTGCTGCCTCCTGCAGGTTGTATGAGTCCAATAAGGAATTTCCACAAAATAAAGGAAGGGCGAAACATGTTCTGCCACTGCTTGTTTCCACAGAAATGTTATGAAGGGACCAAACAAACCAGCCACCTGCACTGGCGGGGGATAAAGGAACATTTCTCGAACATACCACACTTACACTCACACACTTATCAAAATGAACACAAAGATTACTCCGTTGTGCTGTTTGGAATCTCGTTTGGCAGGTTGCAGAAGTTCCTTATTCCCAATCATGCTGAGTTGCATTATGGGCCAGCCCTTTGCAAATCTGAGTTCATGATTCCTGTAGAGAACATAGAGCCATAAACCTCTCCTTCAGTCTGTTGCGCAGTCAGACACAGGTCCTCCCTCAAACAACCGAAGGTAAGAATTAGATCATTGCTTTAGAATAGATCATTATCAAACTGAGATTTGACTTTGACGCCGCGTGTGATTGTAAAACAGAAACAACTTTGTGTGAAAAACTTTATTCCGAATACTTTTACTTTTGCTTTTAATTATTATATTTGTATTATTTATATTTGATTTGAAATTAATGTTCATTTACAAAATGTATAAAGGTACGTTTGATGAAATCAAATTAAAAACATTGTAATTTTTCGATAATTTGTTGTTTATTTTTGTAAAACAAGTCAAAGTGCTTCAACAGCTGCCATTTCACTTCACTAGAATACCCAATGTCTTCTTGTAATGTAAGAAAGTATGTATTCCCGTGATTTTCAGAAAGGCCCAACACTGACTGCTGATGTGCTCAGGTTACAGTCACGATACAGCAAACTTGCTTTTGTCTTTTTTGCTAGATCAGAAAGGAAAAATAAATAAGATATAAAATGAAATAAATATAGACCATAGTTCTATGGTAACATTAAGTGGTATAGTCATGAAGAGGAAATGCTAACTTTGACAAACCACATTTCATGACGTTTCTCCTTTTGTTGCAGATGATGCTTCATGTTTGGTTTCTTGTGGCGCTGACAGCTCTGACTTCTGCCGTCAACCCAGGAGTAAAGGTTCAACTCACACAAAAAGGCCTTGAATATGGTGAGACTTTTCATTCAACCACCACACGACTGAAGCATCAGGAGTTTTCTGATAGACTGTGAAGTAAAAGCAAAATTATATATGAATACATAATTATTCCTACTAAAATAACAATAATAATAATTATTATTATTATTTTCATTACTATATTTTTAATTAGTGTTATTGTTATATAAAAAAATGCAAAACAGGGATTCACAAATGCCTTTCTGGATAGTGTTTGCATGTTCTCCCCGTGTCTGCATAGGTTTCCTCCAGGTGCTCCAATTTCTCTTAACACTAAAAATATTAAAATCTTCCAGCAACATCTTGACTGTCCCCATGCGTGACACGGCTCCTGACAGTCGGCCCAAGTGCCATTGAAGGATGGGTCAAATGCAGAAAGAACATTTGNCACGGCTCCTGACAGTCAGCCCAAGTGCCATTGAAGGATGGGTCAAATGCAGAAAGAACATTTGTGGATGTTTTGCCAATTCATCTTTACCAAACCTCATGTGCTGCAGATTAAAGCAGTAGCTTTGTCAGATTTATGTCTGGACCATAACTTTAGCACATTTGATTTGATAACGCTCAGTGAAGAGGGGGCTGTAGAGTTATATATTTATTTATTATTGTATAATGTAGTATGTATGTATAATTTTGCTTTCACTTCAGATGTATTTCCACTTTGTTGTGGTATTTCTCACAACAATGTTTTTATGTTTGTAAAGATGAAAACATGTGAAAAGAGTCATGATCACTAACAATAATTATTGTCTTTCTTTGCTAAAGGACGAGAACTTGGCATAGCTTCCATCCAAAAGAAACTTCAATCCATTAAGCTCCCAGATATGTCTGGCTCAGCGTCGACATTTGTTGGAAAAGTCAAATACAGTTTTACAAAGTAAAGTGAATTCAGATTCACAGATTTACTATTAATCTTCATATTTGTCAAAGAATTGTTCTCTCTCTAGTATGCACATAGTCAATGTTGGACTGCCCCAGTCAGCTGTGACCCTGAAGCAAGGAGTTGGGGTTAAACTCTCTGTGACAAATGCCTTCATGAGTCTGAATGGAAACTGGAGGGTCAAATACTTGTTCATGTAAGTCAAAAGGGTCTTTTCAACACGGTTACACACCATGCTGCACATAGTATACATTCTGTTCACATTTCTTATACTTACAGCAAAGACAGCGGCTCCTTTGATTTGAGTGTGAAAGGACTGAGTATTACCACAACTATAGCGATCAAAAGTGACGAAACAGGACGCCCCACAGTGAGCAGCAGCAGCTGCACCGCAGCTGTGGGCAGTGTCAGCATCAAGTTTCATGGTGGAGCCAGGTAATTCTCTACAACCTGTTCAATCACTTCTGAGAAATCATAGACATCCAAAAGTTTGAACTCAGTTACTTTCTTCAGCTGGCTGTACAACCTGTTTACGGACTCAATCGACAAATCCTTACGCAAGGCTTTGGAGAAACAGGTGAGAGATCCACCCCTGTTTACTGTACAAGAAACATTTTTGTTGTGAGTAGAGATTCCTCATGTTTTTTTTTTCAGATCTGCCCCCTGGTGGCTGATTCCATATCTGATATAAATCCTTATTTGAAAACTCTCAATGGTAAAACACATCCCAGCGTATAATCCATTTGATCACACAAATGTCATTCAATGTCACTTGAAATATTCTGCAGTTTTGGCCAAAGTCGACGAATACGCAGAGATCGAGTATTCAATGGTGTCGTCGCCCGTCATCTCAACGTCTTCTGTGGAGTTAAGTTTGAAGGTACATTTTCACAGGTACTTTTCTCTGACATCCTGTATATCCTTGAGCTCATATAAATCTTTTGCATAATCAGGGGGAATTTTACAATATTGGGAAGCACCAGGAGCCCCCATTCACCCCAGCAGTCTTCTCATTGCCGTCCCAGAGCAACAACATGCTGTACATTGGTCTGTCTTCTTACATTGCCAATTCTGCAGGTTTTGTTTACACCACAGCTGGAGCCCTCAGCCTCTACATCACTGATGACATGGTGAGCTGCGTCTGCTCAAGTGAAACAAAATATACTATTATAATAACCATGTTGCATTGGTTTTTACCTACACAAAATAAGCTTTGTTTGAAAGAGAAATATTATGCAAAAGTCTTTTCTGTGGTTTTAGGCACAATTAGGTCAAAATCATAGAATGCATTAGCATGGTCATTGCAACCCCCCCACCACCATGAAGTCCAATGGGGAAGTACCAAATAGGGAAGTTTGGCTGCACTTCACTCAGGCTTTGCTCTATGATCCTTGTGTTTATATTTTGATATTGCGTTTGTAGATATGAGCCATATAAGAATGTACCAATCAGATGCCTCATATAAGAAAATTGGCTCCAGCTAGCTAGTGTTCAAAACGGCTTCTTCCACATTTGACAAACACTATGGGCGACGTTAGCATTCGGTCAATCCTCTTCTGCTCTTATCTCAAACATGCAATGCTTTGACGAATTCTTCTACTGTCAAGTCATAGAGAGATAGATAGATACTTTATTGATCCTCGTAGGAGAAATTCAGGTGTCGAGCCGCAGAAAACACATCTAGTACATCAATAATAAACATTTCTAACTAACTACATATTTGCGCATATTCTTAACTCATACAGGTCTGTTGTACAATCTGACAGCCGAAGGAACAAAGGATCTCTTAAAATGTTCAGTTCGGCAGCACGGTGAAGGCTGTTTCAGGCAAATGGCAAAATCATCATTTTCAAATTTTGCCATTTGCCTGAAATAGGCTTGGGCTAACAATATTTACAAGGATTCTTACGTCTTGAGTTGGGTTGTTTCCATTCATTCTTGTGTGTGAAGTCTCCTGTGTCTCGTCCGGAATTTCTCCAGTGATATTATATTTTTTACCCATGTTCAATCTTCAATGTTTTTGGGGTCCTGCTTATAAGTGAATGCATTCCTAGGAGTCCCGTTTTATTTTAAAGTGTATAACTGTTGAAAGTTTTGTGAAGAAAGAGAATTGAATTAAATAGAATTGTTGACGTTAAATACCAGATTGTATTTTCCCACATTTCCCACCAGATGGAGATGTTTCACAACTGCGACCTGTTCCTTATCCAATATCTATGTTTATCCATATATTCTATTCGTTCCAAACAGATCCCTGCAAGCTCCCTCATCAGACTCAACACTAAAACGTTCGGCGCACTCATTCCGCAGGTAACCTCTCTCTACTCTTTCTTTTGTCAACCCTACAAATGTCTAGCTTCCTTCCCTTCTGCCACGAAATTCACTCATTTTTAACACACATTTTCTAATTCAGATTGCACAACAGTTCCCTGATTTGATGATGAAGTTGCTGCTGAAGGAAGTAAAAAGCCCTGTTATCGCATTCGAATCCGACAACACAACTATTCAAACGACAGCAACGATGTCAGCCTTCGCCATTCAAGTCAACGGGACGCTCTCTCCCTTGTTTGTGCTCAACATGGTGTGTAGTTAAAAAACAACTGTCGAACTTAAGAATGCAGAAACTTCAAATAAACTTGAAATCTGCTTTTATGTATGCTTGGTTTACTTCAGAACACCAGCGTCAGTGCAGAAGTCTCTGTCAGCGGAACAAGCCTGGTGGGGTCTGTCTCCCTCAACGAGTGAGTGGCAAAAATATATATAAAAAGAAAAAAGAGGCCATGGGTCTTTGGTTAAATCAAAATGAAATTCTGATGTGTTCTCATTTGCACAGAATGGATTTAACCTTGGGGACAAGTTACGTCGGTGATTTTCAGGTAAGACTCTTCTCCTATCCTTTTAATATGCATAAGTATCGATTCAACTGAGGGGAAAACAACTGTCAGATTTGTTTGTTGCCCCTTGGATATTTACATTTTATGGCACATTGAACATAATCTTCATTTGATCATTATAAGCTGTCTTCATCCTTGGAGTGAGTAATGTTGATCATTTTTTGTTATGTATTATGCATCAAACAGGTGAAATTACTGGACCTAATCTTCCAAAGTTTTCTAAAGAGTGTGATTCTCCCGAGAATAAATGGTACGTATGAGTTGAGCAGCACTTGTGAATTACGGTCACAAAGGTTTTTACAAACGAACAAGGCCAAGTGGCCCGGTCACATGAACGTGTTTTCACAAACGTGCCAGAGCAACTGTGCTGTAGTACAACGCGCAGTCCAGCTGGTGGCGCTAATACTAACTTCAGCGACGACCCTGTCCCTGTTTCCGTTTCTCTTCCTGTTTACACTCTGCTACTGTAGCTAACAACTCGAACGGATTGTTTAGGGAAAGACACATCTCACACTTGTCCACATTGCTCTGATGCAAAGTGCAGCAGTTCAGTGGGTAACATGCGTGTGCACATGTGGGTGTGTGTGTGTGCACGCCGCGGACACGAGTGTCAGTCAGTGTGTGTATGTCCAGTCAGTGTGTGTGTGCACGCCGCGGACATGAGTGCACACACACACACTCTTTAGTAACGAGCGTGAGAGCGCTGAGAAATGAATGAATGAGAATGAAAGAATGAAAAGTGAGGAGTACGAGCACACAAGTCTGTGTGTGTGTGTGTGTGTGTGTGTGTGTGTGTTCTGGCGATTAAATAAAGGCTGATTCTTGAATGTCTGAAGTCTTATTGCAATAGCACCACACTGAGAGCGAGGGCCAGAACAGAGGGAGTTATTCCCATAGAAAATGCTCTTCTTTGGCCCTGGAGCGACACCCCCCCCTGTGCCCCTCGACCCCGGTCCGGGCCTTGTATGAAAGGTTTAACACAAGCAGAGAATACGAAAGTGCAGGAGAGACGTGTGTGAAAATGCGCGTCACAACGGAAGACGTATTGTGATGCACAATATCACGTCCCCACCACACCTCATCCCCCACTCCCCACTAACCGCCACACTGACCCCCCTCATCTGGGCTTTGGAAGCCTGCCCTGGCTCACCTCTCTCACCCGTGCTCAGGCCCAGTTGCTGCAGTCACATAGCACCTAAAGCCCGGATCTAATCGCAAAGTGAGCCCACACTTTAACCGGGTTTTAGGCTGTGCATGTGGCCGCAGCCTAATGTTTGTGGGCTTTTATGTTATGGAAAGCAGAAGAACCAGACTTTCAAACTGTGAAAAGAGGAAGTATATATTGAAATCTGTGCAACTCTTTCAAATCCATCACAGACTCTAGTATAACTTGTTGCTTCAGTGCTCACTCACAAGATTGTTTTTTGCTTTTATCCCAGATTTAAACTGGCTTTTTCAGACAGAAATGCCAGGAGTCCTGTCTTGAAAGTGTTGTTGTTTTTTTAAAGTAATATACTTTAAAAAAACATTTGTTGCATATTTCTGATTTAAACGTGTCTGGTTATAGAGCAGTTATATCAGGAGGCCGCACAAGCTCAATTTTGGATGAGTCTAGGCCACATTGAATGGGAAATAATTAAACACAATCTTGGGGCGTGTGAATGTGTTTGCAAAATATATTGGCGCAAATGGATCTATGACGCACATGGAAATAATTAAACACTAGAATTTCACTTGTCATTTTACTTTGCACCCGCAGTTTAACTCCTGGATTGATAAACAGCCCCAAGATTCAAACTGTGCCATGTTCTCGTTGATGATAACAGTAGATAAACAATGCTAAAGAAGAAGAAATGCTTAGAACAGAGGGAGAAGAAAAACAGGGAATCCACTGAATCAAATTTTTGTGGAAAGTAGATTATTTTTTGCATCTGTGAATCAATAATAACAATGAGTAAAGCTGCTTGGATTGAAGCAAAACCAAAAGCACTGAAGGCTTTGTATTGTAGCGAGGTTTAACATGTGTTACTTCTGGTTTTTACTTATTGCGTTTAGGGTTCAGTGTTTATAATTTTAATAATGGCATGGCTGTTATTCTTGATCAATAATAGCTGTGAAGAATCTCTCATCTTATTAAACCTGCTATGTGCGCTCTCAATCCCACATAAGCCTTACTCTACGATCTATGTCCAGTCAGTTTTAGACAGCATATATCAGATTCAGGAAATGACTCTGCCATTCTGACCATTGCAGCAACATTTTCGAAGGGATTTCCACTTCCAACGATTGGAAAGATAAAACTTGTAAACACCCAGTTGCACATCGTGAAGGTGAGTGCTCGCTCCAGTGTTTTTGTGTCGTGGATTCAGGCTCTGACGCTGCTCTGCTCTGCTCTGTAGGATTACATTGTGATCGGGACTGATGCTCAGTTCTCTGGATGATGGAAGCTATAAATATAATCTTTTTATACTTTTTTATTTTCACAAACCTCTGAAGGACAGTTCTTCTGGCTGTCACCACAGTCTTGTTTAAAACAACAACATATCTAGCACACATCACATCATTGTGCTGCTGACCCAAAGCAGAAATGTCTTGAAAAGTTTCCGTCTGAGCGCAGTGTGCAGTTCTGACATGATGCTGATCTCTGGAATTTTCAAACATCTCCTTGAATCCCAGACATCAGGACACTGATAATGAGTGCAGAGAACACAGGTAACTTTATGTGCATTTGTCAGTATGTTTTAGATCAAAACGGAACATTAAAACTCAGAATTTGAATGTATCTGTGGTCACAGCTTCATCATTTTATGTCACTTTCTTGCTTGACTCAGCCAGTCGTTTTTTAAGTTCTTTGAACCCTGCAGCCATATAGGGGTGAGAGTGATGCCCTCAGAGTACAGCAGGTGTGGGGAGGGTCAGCAGAGAGTGTTTGGGCAAACATGCTGATGTGTGTGTGTGTGTGTGTGTGAGAGAGTGTGTGTGTGTGAGTGTGTGTGTGTGTGAGAGAGTGTGTGTGTGTGTGTGTGTGAGTGTGTGTGTGTGTGAGAGAGTGTGTGTGTGTGTTTGTGTGCGTGTGTGTCAATTCAGCTTCAGTGTGCTTACAGAGACAAGGGGATGTGCAGGTCACATACACTGATGCCCTGGCTGTATGTATCGGCTGCATGATGGTGC
>JAPMNZ010942414.1:0-10601 GCA_029875035.1 Pomatoschistus microps | reverse complement strand
ATATGTATCATCTGGATAGGACCAGCATTACTGAAGTTCAGGCACAAACGTATCGGCTTTCGTCCAGGTCAAGTGGACTAAGGAGTAAGAAATAGGGAGTAAAAAAAGAAAAAGTCAGGATTTGATTTCAGGGGCACACCCACATTCGTTCAGCTGTACCTTTCCGTTTTTCCTCCCTTTCCTGAGACCCACGTTACATCTCCCCCCTCACTTCACCCTTTCTCAAAATTACACCAGATGTCACGTCAAAGTCCACAGTCCGGCAGCCATATGAAGAATGTGAGAAATTTGGAAAAATATTTAGAGTACTGAGGCTAAGGTTATAGTGCTCAAGCCTTAATGAATGACTGTGTGACTGGATAATGTAATTCTATAGCCGCTAATGGCTGAGGCTGTGACTGCGTGATGCTCTGGACTGAACTCAACAGAACATTGAGACACATAGGGGTAAGCTCAACAAAACAAGATAGAAACACCATATATTCTGAGTTCTGACACATTGTATTTGGTTATGTTCGAAACTGCAAAAGTATTGGACCTAAAGTCTAGAAGAGTTTGTTTGAGATGATCTTTCTTCTCCTATTGGGACTGCCGAGCAAATGCATTACGTCAAGCAACAAAAACAGATTGTTCTATGTTCTTACCTTTGCTGCCCGGGAAAAAAAAAAATGCAGTAGATCAAAGAGGTCCTACAATAAAGGGCTGGCAGGAAGTATTAGTGAAGTAAGTCTCTTTGGAACATTTGACTTGATACACTCCAGGTCTGTCTCTTTCTTTGCTGCTTGGGTTCCCTACTATATATCAAACCCAAAATGTGCTGTTTATTACGGTGGGGTATTTCTTAATTTTATGTGAATGTTTTATCTGTATTACCTCGCTCCCATCTCTGTGTGGAGTGAGTGACAAATGCCCACAATTGAAAGGGCTTTGTGGCTTTGGTCTGTGAAAGGCGCTATATCAATAAAACGTATTTACTTACTTAATCACATACTTACTTTTTGAATAAGGTAGCTAGCCTGAGCCTCGCTGTTCTTATTGCATTGTACATTTTGAGAACACAATACATATAATATCAAAAAAGGAAAAGAAAATCCATCCATGTTTTCTGATTACCAGTATCAACAATAAAAATCAGCTTTTGGATTCTTGGTCTGCGTGCTCCTTGTACTCACACAAGACTCTCACAACAGCTGAACACAGAACAGAGCCAACCTTAAATGAGCTCACGATGCTCACTGCTGCGTTGCCAACTCCAAGTCATTACTTTGAACTATGTTGTAGTTCTGTACACTGGAAATATGCACCATTTATTCTCTATTTTCACATTATTTCTGACTACATGCCTGGCTGCTATCGCCTCTGAATCAGCCAGGACCTCTTTTATTTAAACGCATGTCATTACGGGTCCAGCCCTCGGGCAGCGGGGCCGTAAAGTGACACTCTTCTTTTAATTGTCTATGTGCCTGACACCAGCTGGCAGATGGGGCTAACTCACAATAATTGGATTTTCATGCACTGTTTTTATGATGCATCTCATTAACCGAGACAAAAATCCTGAGAATTCATCCGTGACTCGGGACCCCTGATAACCCCACCATTTTCTGTTTTACTTCCCTTTCTCTCCATCACCTCCGCCCTTTCGAGCCCCTATATTTACTGCTAAAGTGGGCCAACACAAGCAGACACCCATGTACTTAGCATGACAAAGGGACAATGTGTGTGAACGTTTGAACGACAGTGTGTCTTGGAGCATGCAAACTGTATGTGTCCCGTCCCCCCCAAAGTTTCTGTCTGAATGAAGCTGCAGGAAGTTAAAGCCACATTTGCAATAACACGGGACCAGATGAAAAGCAAAGTCCCGAACTGAGGTCCTTTTAATAAGCAAAGCAATATAAAAACCCACTGGAAAACTTTGGAGGTTCTGCAAGTAAATGTGCATTTAATCTACTCCATTTGTAACATCCGGGCTAATAAAGGCCAGCTCCTGTGTATGGCAATGTTGTGTTTTATGACCAATGTTCGGAGCTTGAAAGAGTCAAACAATAGAGGTATTAACTGCACAAAAGTTCTCAACAATAAATAGTAAATAGAAGAAACAGAACTGCTATTGTTGTTTTGTTCAGACTGTAATGGATGACTACGATCTACGCAATCAGGAGCACTAAAATCATCCAGACACAGCTCTGCTTTGTCATTTCTGGATAGTAAAAAACTTTTCTCTACTCCAAAAAGATTTCGGGTGAGTGGTGCTAACACACATCTCCCCATAAAACACTTAAAGGTAAATAAGAGGATTTCCCCAAATTTGGAAAGAACCTCCCTCTCCGCTTTTTGCGCAAAACTCTCTGGTCTTTTTGACATAGCATGCATCACCAGAATGATTGACAATAGGAAGGACCAATAGTCTTGATGATCCACCCAGAAGTAGAAAATCATCCTATATACCTTCAAGATTAAGATTAAGAGATTAAGACATCCGTTATTTGTTCCACTTAAAGCTGGGGTACCTAATTTGGTAACAATTTCCTGGCTCTAAAACCTGTAGATCAGCTTTCTCTTGAGCTGCTATCAGCTTTAGATAGAAAAGTGAAAAAGAGAGGACCACCTTCACTCAGCCAAACAGATCTCAGCCCAAAGCATCAAAGCTGTTGGGAAAATGTATTGTTTATGAAAAAGTGGCTTTGGAGCAATCAAATCTGCTCACACAGACACTGGGGAGGGCTCAATGTTTTTACCATACGACAACTTGAGTATTATCTGTATATATATGTATGAAAACATGTATTATGGACTGCAGTAGGATGTGTATGTAGTGGTTTTATGGTCAGTGTTAACGCATATAATTTTGATGAGTGATTTTGTATAATATGATGCTGTGTGTGTGTGTGTGTGTGTGTGTGTGTGTGTGTGTGTGTGTGTGTGTGTGTCTATTGTTTTCATGTAACCAGGGACAGCAGAGGGAAACTATCTGTGTAACTTTTAATCTGGTGCAAAACACATCTGTCTTTGAGCTTAATATTTCTAAGCACTGTTCAATCTTTTCACATAAACTACACAAAAAACATTCGTACCCCAGCTTTAACTTGAGCAAAAGCATTGGCGTCACTTTCTCTCTATCTCTGCCAGTGTCAATGTTTGATCATTTCATCATTGCTGGTATAACACCTGCTCCCGTAAAGCCCGGTCAGCCGAGGGTCCCTGGCTGCTGCCGATTGTACAGGCATTCCCTTCCACAACACATGCTTCGGCAATTATTCCACGCATTCCCCCGGACAGCAGCGTATAGAGAGAAAGAGAGAGAGATACAGAGGTATGGGAAGAAAAGAGGAGGAGGGGGTTTCAAGTGGAGGGATCAGGGGCAGCTGGCCGGGGATTTGCAAAGTTGTGGAGGTGAATGCGTAGAAGTTAAATGGAACCCGCCTAATCCTTTTCCAAATTGGAGAATGGGATTTGGAAAGGGGAGAGAAAAAAGAGAGGGAGTGGGGGTCCTGACTGCGAAAGAGGGGTACAGTGACAGGAGCCAAACAAAAAAACGACATGGACAGGACGTTTTTAGAATACCAAGTGACAATCTGAAAGAAACTTCATCATGATGTCTGCACCAGAGCATGTCATTCTACTACATTAAACAATGATTATACCTATGCAGCTGGGATGGCACATCTCAACATACAGGGGTAAAATGAACCAGGTTTTAAGGGGTAATTGATTGGATATTTAAAGGGCATAGAGGGCAGGATCAAAGTTTCAAAACATTCATGCCCGGGGGCGAGTTGGCAGCAAAAACACCAACACTCAAATCCCAGTGGAATGTAGTGCCCTTTGAAATGGACACTAATGATTATGTAATAACATGAGAAACTAATGTAACTGAACATAAGTCAATATGAGGGCATGAACGAGCTGAAACAGTGATTTACTCATTATGTACTTTATATATATATACATACTTATGCATTAAGGACATTTGTGGACGTTTATTAACATTGGCTTTAATGTGTTTGTTATTATTGCATTCCCTGTGTCCTGAATGATTCTCTGATCTGTTGGTGATGAATTGGCAGCATTGTAAAGTTCTCTGAGACGACTGCTGTTGTGATATAGGCCTATAAATAAGTACATTGAATTAAAACATGCATTAATATTTCTTTGTATCAGATTAAGCTACATCCCATAACCCATAGTCTATACCCGATGCCCTGAAATGTTGCGGTTTCCAATATGAACGCGTGTGTGTTGTGCGATAAGAGAAAGTTGCCTTGTTTTTGAAGATAACTTGTATTGTCCTGAACCAATAAGTGCTGTATTGTCACGTTATCCAGAGCGTGCGTCTTTCTAAAGCAATGGCCTTAACTGTTTGAATCTCACGTAAATCCTTTCTGCCCGGCAACATGCGTGTTTTGTATACAGAGAGCCCCACAGCTGATATAACAGTCACAGTGAAGAGTGAACGTACCCAGCAGCAGGCAGAAGATGTCGAGGGCTATGAGCATTTTCTTCTTGCGGTTGTCAACACCATTGTTGTTGTTTAACGTAGAGTTTCCTCCGTTTCTTGTTTCTTGAGCCATGGCTTTCTCGTACATGTACTTTTGCATTTGAAAGTGCCCCTGCCTTGTTTAGTCCAGACCCCGCACCACGCGTTGGATGCCTCTGAGGTCTCTGCAAAAGTTGATGTCCCGCGAAGCAAGTGTGGCACAAGTCAAAAGAATAGATGCGCCTCTATCTCCTCACGCGTCTTTCCCCAAAATGTCCGTGTGTTGAGACCAGCTGAATGATCGACTCAAACAGCGAAGATGCCTGTGAACAAGATGAATGGAAAGCCCGCTCTCCCTTCTTCGTTGTTGGTTCAAAGACTCTGGGTGAGTGCGAATTGCTGCGCGCACCGACAGACGCTCTTGTTTTATCAATCCTCCTTCGCCTCCTCCCCCTGCTCTCTCTTCAAGTTCCCGGCGGCTCCAGGCTCGGCCCTCTTCGCTCTGCTCTCGGCGGGTCACCTCCTCCATCCACATGGAAAAAACTTTGGAACAGAGGCGCGACTGCGGAGCCAAGCCCTAGCGGTGCGTCCCAGTACTGCAGTACACGCATGGCCCCTATCAAACTTCTGTTGGCTGTGAGTGAGCAGGTCATGGCACAGAACGTACTGACCCTCTTCTTTCAACTGTTTGTTTGTAAATGCGCTATCTATGGCAGACTTTTGCCTTCGTTGGCTGTGGCAACAACTAGTTCAATTTTAATAAACTTCTAGTTTGAGTGTAAAACTTGCTGGAATATAGTTGAAACATTTAAATAACGTAACACTGTTTTTCATACTTGCTTGTTATATCTTAAGTGAACACAATTCAATAACTTCCTTTCAAAATCACAGAGTAGAAATTATTATCTTGACATGTCTGCCATCTAGTGGCCACACATGCTCAGCTCATGGTGAGAGTAATATAATGTGTGTAACCTTTTACCTATTAAACTTTATATCGCCAGAATATTTTTTGTAACCCATTGTATTAAATCAAACGCATCATTGCATTTCAGTATCCCAAATCTAATAGCCTAAACAAACTGTGTGGGCTCATTGGTGTAGAAGAAAACTATTTATTTTTCAGTGTCTATTTTATTTTATTCATTAGAAAAGAAAAAAGATACTCAAAGACACTGCTTGTGTTTTCAGTGCTTGATCTTTGATCTTGATGACTGCATGTTGTGAATTATACATAAACATACATATATTTTATTTTGATTTGCCACAAGACACAATTGTGTTTTCGCAGATGACAATGTGCCAAACACACTCATGAACTAAGTGACCAAAACATGTGACGGCAGATTTTGCCCATAAAAGATGTTATTATTTAGGATAGGCCTAGATCATCCGGGTAAAGTGGCAGATGATCTCGCAGCACTCTCCTCTTCCTCTCCTCTTCCTCCCCTCTTCCTCTCCTCTTCCTCCCCTCTTCCTCTCCTCAGATCTGACCATGCGTTTTTCCGCCCGCATGAATCCTTCTTCTCAGAAGAGAGAGAGAGTGGAGCCCGGAGCCCACCACCCCGCCCCTCTGCTCTGCTCTCCTCTCCGTGAGCGCCCATCGGGAGGCGAGGACTCCCACCACCGCGCACCCACCGCGCACTGAGCCGAGGCGGTAACGGGAGAAGATGGCAGAGAGGCAACAGCAGAAACACGAAGGCAGGGTCAAAATCGGCCATTACATCCTCGGAGACACGCTCGGTGTTGGCACATTCGGGAAAGTGAAGAGTTAAGTGATTTGGTGAACTGTGGGCTCGGGAGAATGTGCGTGTTTGGTGCCAGGTGAAGTTGCGGGTCTGAAGTATCGAGCCCTTTACGCTGCTGAACTTACCGGTGGTCTTTAGGTGCGTAGCGTAGCTGTCTTGGTTTACAACAGCAGCGGAGGGCTTTCAGGCGTAACATTGCTTCGTGAATGCGACTGTTTTCAAAGTCAAATTCCTTTACGAAGCCCCCTGACGCGTGTCTGTCATGTTTACCAGGTGGGATTACCTGAGGGGGGGCATAGCTCGCACGTCAAAGCAGCGACAGAGTTGTTGTCGATGAGAAGTGTTTGCGCAATCGCAGTTTCCTTTGACCTGTCTGCGCGTAAAGGGCATACGGAGCTAAAACAAGCGCGCTCGCCTATTAACACATTTATTACGTGAGCAGCAGGAATATTTGACGTATGGTTGAACACATGTCTTTCCCACGGGGCTCTCTGACAAACGTAAATACACACGTGGGGCATTTGTGGTGTTTTTAAAGATATATGTTATAATCATCATTAACACATCCAGTGTGCATGTATGTGACCATGTATCAGTTGTTGACGTTCTTTAAAAAGTGCAGGTAGCCTTTGTAGAATCATGTTTTCATTGTTTTAGCATTATGGATTCTTTATCTGGGGAAACATGTTCCTGCATGCTTCAGACATAAAAGGGCCAGTATTCAAATATACTGTCAAGATGAAAGAATTTTTGATATAAGATTACATCCTTTTCACAAGCGCCTTTCTCTGTCTAACATCTTCTCTGGTTTGTGAAATGATCCCACAGCAACTGCGTATTTGTTTATATGCTCATACATTAAAGTGCAGTCACTCTGCCCCTGGACCAATGTTAAAACATGATCTACCTGACAGCTCTTCCTGAAAACGATCAACAGTACATAGTTACAGCTATTGTGCATAAAATACTGTATGTAATTAAATGATAGTGTATGTAATCAGTCACCATGTTACAAAGGTACAAATAAATACAAATATTAAGACACACATGACTGATTTTAGAAGTGCTTTAAAAAGATTGTAAGAGGCTTCATATCTGCTTTATTGTGATTTCAGTCGGAGAGCACCAGCTGACAGGTCATAAAGTGGCTGTGAAGATCTTAAACAGGCAGAAGATCCGCAGTCTCGATGTGGTGGACAAAATCAAACGGGAAATACAGAACCTCAAACTCTTTCGACATCCACATATCATCAAGCTGTAAGTGCAAGAGGCCATTAGCTTCATGCTTGATATATTGTTATTTTATGTTATGTCAACACACATAGACTCTGCTTACTACCGTGGGCATCACCCACATGGTTCCCAGGAGCCTCAAGGAACTAGACAAACTAGATCTGCACTTGTCAAACTGTGTTAAAGGCTTAGTATAGACTTATCCTTATGCAGGATTCATTTCAGCTACACTTTTGATTAAATAAATGTTATATATTTAAAATTGACCCTGAAGAACTATGTTATATTAAAGCAGCTCCTCCACATGGAGGAGCAGCAGCTGTATGTTGAGCTCCTGTGTGACTGAGCTCTTCACCCTATTGTTATAGCTCACGCTGCTCCCGGTTTTGTCATATTTTCTCTCGTCACAGTTTGTGTGTTCCAGCGTTAATTTAACCAGGTTTTTTCTCTACGCAAAGCTCATGACCATAAGTGAGGGAGGGAATGTAGATTGACCGGTAAATATAGAGCTTTGCCTTTTGTCTCAGCTTCCTCTTCACCACAACAGTCTGATACAGCAACCACATCACTGCACACGCTGCACCGTCTGTCAATCTCACACTCCATCCTTCCCTCAGTCGTGAGATACCCAGAGATACCTGGACTCCTCCACTTTAGGAAGGCAGGAAGGGATCTGCACCACCAGTGAGATTCTGAAATCTCAATAGGTTGTTCCTGGCAATCTCAATCTCAATAGGTTGTTCCTGGCAAAATTAAATCTACAAAAATCAGAAATCCCTCCTGCCTTCAGCTGTGTCCATAAAAACAGTGAACAGAAGCGGTGACAAGGGGCAGACTTGGCGTAGGCCCACATGCACTGGGAACTATTTAAGGTTTACAAAACAAATGTTATTTGACTTCAAGTTTAGTCGTATGCTATTTGTTTGTTTGAAAATAATCAGGAATGTTCACAGTAAGGGTGAACAATGCAACTGTTCATTTGATATGGTCAAAATTATCAGAAGACTTTGTTGTAAATACTTCTGCTCTCCTGCTGTCCTCCTCTGTGGCTCTCTCACATTCTTTATGTTATTTTTAGTTCTGGGTTACTGTCATGTAAGCTATGACTGATATATGAGTTGCCAGATCACAAAACTGTTTTTAGGTTGCCACATACACACAAACATAATAAGTAGCTTGACATTTACAGTATGAGTCTTTTGTCTTGGTTACAATCAGGCATTTCTACTCTATTATACTCAGTAGAAATAACTGTGAGTGACATGTGCATTCCCCACACCAGACTGTCAGCTAAAAGCGTGTGCTCTTTGCCAGGTACCAGGTGATCAGCACTCCCACAGACTTCTTCATGGTGATGGAGTATGTCTCTGGCGGTGAACTGTTTGACTACATCTGCAAACATGGAAGAGTAGGTTCTTCAGAGAGTAACCGTCTGTAAGATCTGTGCAGCTCATTCATCCATGTCAACACTTGTTCCAGGTGGAGGACACTGAGGCTCGCCGCTTGTTTCAGCAGATCATCTCCGCCGTGGACTACTGCCACAGACACATGGTGGTCCACCGAGACCTCAAGCCTGAGAATGTTCTGCTGGATGCAAATAAAAACGCCAAGATTGCAGACTTTGGTATGTTTGTTTCATGGTTCTTCACAGCAGGGTGATGGTAACTAGCACCATGATACAATACTTTCACAATCAATTTACGATGTATACAAGAATCACAATATTGCACAGCCCAAAATCACAACAATAGTCATCTCAAAAATGTGCCTAAATGAACCTAGTTACCTAACCTTTTCTATGTTATTTATCCCAACAGAAAAGTGTAATGTTGTGAAAAAAAGAGGCTTCATCTAAGAAAAAAAAAAATCTTCCGCGTACTTGTAAGAAAGTCACTATTTAACGCTTTGGACTGAGAGGGAGTGGTCTTCTCTTTTTCACTTCACTTCTGTCTAAAAAATCTTTGTGAAAACTGGAGCAAGGATGCATTTATTCAGCCTGGCTCAAGCTGACATTTAGCTCTGCCTACATCCAATTGTGTGAATATGCATCTAGTTTGGACAAAGCGGAGGACCTGTGACATTCTTTCCACCTACTTAATGTTATTGTGCATAATTCATTTGAGCTGTTTTGGTTACGTTTATATACTGTACATAACCAAATACTGTTGAATAGCAAAAAAATATGTAAACAGGAATACAAAAGAAAATAGATAAATGTCCCTGAGCATACCCTGACCTTCAACCATACTCACACCTTTTTTTTCACAATATTTTTTTATGCGTTTTTAAACATAATCCCTACATTCACAGAGACATATGGAAGAAAAGAAAATAGAGAAATAAACAAAAAAACAAGGCAAACCATACTCAAACTCTAAAAACACATTGGTTGGAAACATGGACTAGATTTAATCAGTTATTTGTTTGTTCTAACCAATCTATTTTTAGAAAGCACACTGCACACAATGAACAAGAATATGATCTGTTGAAAAGAGCACTGCACTGTGTTTTCAGCATAATTTCATTTAGATTTAATTCAGTGGCGCCACATTCTAAATTATGCTTCCTAGCCCCCTAACCCCAAACTAATACAAAACTACATAATCCCTCGTTTGTGGCAGATTGGTGCTAAAACCATAAATCAACCGTGGTTTTGACGCCGGTGCTGGCTGCAATATGACCTCGTTACCAAAGAAATAGTTCCTAAAACACAATGGAGTCCTCTCTGCAGGGTGTGTGTGTGTGTGTGTGTGTGTGTGTGTGTGTGTGTGTGTGGAGAATGTTCCCCCTTAGCAACACACGGCTCGGATCAGGCCCGGCAGGAAGCTTTGAGGCCCGGTGTCATCTGATAGCAGAGCGGAGCAGGGGCAGGTTTGTCTGTGGTAAAAGCAGCATTAAGGAGCTGAGAGGACAGATAAAGAGCAGGTCAGGATACTGCGGCTGAGGCTGAGGCAGGAGCAAGAGAGCGTCATCCAATTAGAGGAGCTCAGTGTCCGCCGACTGAAGCGGGATCAGCTTCGGTGTTTGGCTCCTGGGTGGCATATGCTCCACAGCGGGATTGATGCGTGTGACGGACGAGGCTATTCTGTGTGGAGTTTGTGTGGTCTTCTTGTGTGTGTGTGTGTGTGTGTGTGTGTGTGTGTGTG
>JAPMNZ010942410.1:0-15082 GCA_029875035.1 Pomatoschistus microps | reverse complement strand
GTCGAGGCAAGGCGTGTCAGATCTTAAGCAGGCTCCTCTGATGTGGCCGTTCCTGCACAAACACACACCAGCAGGAAAATGGGCAAAAGGAACGATACACGTAGAACTCGGGCCGTCTGGAAACTTACGGACAAGGCAGTGTCTCCCAGGGTCACCACAGGGCGTAGCCCAATACTCATGGTCAGAGGCAGAGTTTACCCCAGGTGCTTATATCGGCCGTCCTGATTGCTCCCGCAGGTGTCTTGGTTTGTGCTGATCAGGGGTGACGTGTGTGGTTGTGAGGGCAACCAGTTAAAACAAAGTCTAAAATCATGCAAGTAAAATCACGGCAAAACAATAAAACCCCTCACAAATTATAATAAAAACTCCCAACTTGTGTCCCATCACAAATACATGGCCCCATTCATTTTTTCCTTTACACGGATCGGTCGTCCTGGTCTCTTTTCAGAAAAACAGCCCCAAAGCATGATGTTTCCACCCCCATGCTTCAGAGTAGGTGTGGTGTTCATGTAGATGAACACCACACCTCCTCCAAACATGACGAGTTGAGCCTTTACCAAAAAGTTCTGTTTTGGTTTCATCTGACCATATGACATTCTCCCAATCCCCTGCCAGATCATCCAAATGCTCTCTTCAGACGGGCCTGGACATGTACTGGCTTAAACACCTCTGGCACTGCAGGATTTGATTCCCTGTCGTCGAAGTGTGTTACTGACGGTAGCCTCTGTTACTTTGGTCCCAGCTCTCTGCAGGTGTGGTTCTGGGATTTTTGATCACCGTTCTCATGATCATTTTGATCTGATGGGATGAGATCTTGCGTGGAGCCCCAGATCGAGGGGGATTATGAGTGATCTTGTATGTCTTCCATTTTCTAATAATTGCTCCCACAGTTGATTTGTTCACACCAAGCTGCTTCCCTATTGTAGATTCAGTCTTCCCAGTCTGGTGCAGGTCTACAATTATGTTTCTGGTGTCCTTTGACAGCTCGTTGGTCTTGGCCATAGTGGAGTGTCTTTTACACAGATAACAAGTTCAAACAGGTGCCATTAATACAGGTAATGAGTGGAGGACAGAAGAGCTTCTTAAAGAAGGGGTGGCAGGTCTGTGAGAGCCTGACGTCTTTATTTGTTTGTAGGTAACCAAAGTATCTTATTATCTTTTAAAAAAAATTGATATTCTGGATATTTGTTTCATAGTTGAGGTGATGAAAATGTCAGGCCTCCCTCATCTTTTTAAGTGGGATAACGTCCACAATTGGTGGCTGACTGAGTACTGTGAGTCCAATGGTCCATTGCTAATTACTTCAGATATCAGATCCTCCTAATATCTCTATGTGTCAATAAAAGTAAACGCTATGGACAAACAGCAGTGATCATTTGAACACAGCTGTGTGCTCACAGATCCCTCTTTTCAGTTGATCAAATCGTTTTCGTGACCAAGGCTCACCCATAATGTGTTATGTGTCCTTCAGACTTTTCTTTTTATGCAATGAATGTTCTCAAAAAGACAATAGAATATTATCTATAATATAAAATATAAAACACACAATGATGATTCTTGCCCTTTTTTTTCAGTGGGGGGATATGCATGTTTTGAGTACAGCATTCTTACCTGGCCATAGATCTATGAATCCTTGTCCAGTGCATGATGAGTTCACCGGGACAGTCTTCCTTTTCTTCATTGCCGTATTGGGTCACACATCGGAAGCAAATCAGTTGATAACTGGTAAGAATGTGACACGTCTCTGCTACATCTCCAGCACAGACAACGGCGATACCTGGAGCCCTGTCACTAATCTCACACAAACAGTGATAGGGGAAACCATTAAAGGTCTGTATCCTAATCCCTATAATCTATTGCAACAATCCTGGTAGTAATTTGCACTTGTTTTGTTCTAGAGTGGGCCACCTTTGCTCTTGGCCCAGGTCATGGCATTCAGTTGAAATCTGGGCGCCTGCTGATTCCTGCCTATGCTTACTTCATTGAATGCAGAGAGTGCTTTGGACAGGTCTGCCAGACGACGCCCCATGCCTTCTGCTTCTACAGCGACACCCATGGGCGAACATGGCGCTTTGGGGAGGGCGTGCCGGGACCAGGGAGTGTGGAGTGCCAGCTGGTGTCTGTGGATGAGGAGGAAGGCACCAACATACTGTACTGTAACGCTCGCAGTGCACTTGGCTACAGGGTGCAGGCCGTCAGTCTGGATGATGGGGCAGTGTTTCAGGAGGGCCAGCTTATCCCAGGTCTAGTGGAGCCTCGAAATGGGTGTCATGGAAGTATAGTGGGATTCCCTGCCCCTTTACATTTGCACAATTCAATCACCAACCTCACCGGTCAACGCTCTCGCCACTTGAAACATGTTTTTGACGGTGTAGATACAACCAATCTGTTAGAAAGCACTTCACAAGACACAAACCTGCCTTCAAATTTTCTGACACCCACCTGGGTAATTTACTGCCACCCAACATGGAAGACTGCACGTAAAGACCTGGGTGTGTTCTTGAGCTTGTTTCCGCGAGACCCAGACAGCTGGCGAGGCCCCTGGGTCATTTACGATGGTCCCAGTGCTTACTCAGACTTGGCCTATCTGGAGCTTTCCCCATCTCCTCAAACTCCGCCCGCAGTGGCTTTTGCCTGTCTGTTTGAGTGCGGCACAAACACGGCTTATGATCAAATCTGCTTTAGCATCTTTACTTTGTATGAAGTCATAGACAATCTACCGTACAACACACACCCTGTGCCGACGGGCAAGAAGCACAAACATGAAATGGGAACTCAGTGTGAAGAGAAAAAAAAAAGAAAAGGCAAAATAAGAGAGCTGTGCACCATTTTTTAAGTCATAATTTTTGTAATTTCTGTTGGAATGGATTAAACAGATAATTGGCAACTGCATACCAACTATAGAAGTACTCAAATTATTAAATAGAACATACAGATGGAACAAGTTTTTTCCATCTGTATAAACAAGATAAACAAGTGCCAGAAGGACAGCAGGATGTTCTCGATCTCCTTGTTTTTGCAACACTCCCTCCAGTCTTTAGCATAACACTGGAGGAAGGACAGTTTCTGCACGGCTCTGTCCATTACTTTCAGAGCAGTTTTTCATAAATATGGGTCTACAAACCATCCTTTCATTGGCACTGGTGACATGGACAATGGGAAATGCCAATATTTCCCAAAAACCTGAAGAATTAATGGACAACAACTTTCCAGTCACAGCAAAGGTCAGCCAAGACTTTGAGGAGTCTTGTTTTACTTTTCATCTTGACAGCTGTAAAAATACTTTGAATACTTTGGTGCCAATTCTTATAAAACATGTAGTTTTTATTATCCTAATCATACATTAAGAACAAGTTTTGGAAATAAAAGCATATGCATTTGTCATAAAAATGTTGTACATAGTACAAAAGCCAACATAACCTCAGGTTTTCTATGACACATAAAAGATATATACTTTTTCAGTTAATGGTTCTAGAATGAAACGTTATCACAAGACCATCCAACTTTTGTTTGTCTTTTCAATGGAAGTGGAGACCATGATGTACTTAATAATAAATTAGAATTCATTGTCCAAAGTGTCCTTTTAGTTCTTCCATTTGTTCTTTTTCGCAGGGAGCTGACCTGTAGCCTCTAAGTATTTGTGAACAAGTTCCTCTTGCGTTGCAGGCAAACACGGCTCATATCGACTGTATTCCATGGTATATTCTCCTTTACCCTAAAAGGGGTTGAAGATTAAATGTTATAAACATACATTTACAACAAAGAAAAAAGTACATCTTTAATATATCTCTACATTGATATGATCGTTAACATACCTCTGTGCAAGAGCGAAGCTCAGAGGCATAACCAAACATGTCATTGAGTGGAACCTGTAAAATGGTTAACCAGTTACTAACTGATTCACAAGGTGAATAAGTAAATGAGCATATTGATTTGACATACATCAGCGTACAAAGTGAAGTATCCTTCTGTCCCGTCCTGTCCTGAGATGACCCCATGACGCCGATTTATTCCAGAGATGACTGTGCCCTGGAACTCTTGTGGAGCGACTATTTCCACAGCCATGATGGGCTCAAGGATCACAGCTGTGGCCTTCTCCATGGCTGTGAAAAGACTCATTTTAGCCTCATACGGTTTAGCATCCTAAGTACAAGTAACGTCCAATGTACCTTGTTTCAAAGCCCCTTCTCCTGCACGAATGAAGGAAATCTCATTTGAATCCACCATGTGGTTGGCTCCATCCTCCAACACAAACCGCACTCCGGATATTTTGTGTCCACTCAGAGGCCCCTTTTCACACGAGTCTCTGAAACCCTGTGGAAGGACAGAAGGTCAGTGTCCAGGCCTCTACACACAGAGTCAAAGTGATCTACCTTTTCTACAGCGGGAACAAACTGCTTTGGTACATTTGTTCCAACCGTCTGATCATCAAACTCCAGCTTTGTGGAGTGCTCAGAATCCAAAGGTTCGAGAACCCCAATAACTTTACCATATTGCCCCGAGCCTCCACTCTGCTTCTTATGGGTGAAGTCAAACCTACAGACAATTGCAAACATTAGAAATGTTGTTCTAAAAATGTAGTAAACCCACATGTTAGTGTTGAAGGAGGAGAAGATGGCAAAGTTTGAAATGTACATTATATTTACCCAAGAGTTAAACTCTTGCACATGCTATTTTACTGTGTGCACACGCACAGTAAAATAGCATGTGCAATTTTAGTAGTTTGATTCTATCTCTGCATGAGCATAGATCCGTATGCTCCAATGTTCATATATTTTGCCCACACACAAACACGTGATAAATGTATCCCTTAATGGGGCCCGACTTGACCCAGACTCGACCTCATTCCCCCCAGAAGAGACCCCTGGTCAAGAAGAAAATGTACCCTTCTCAAAGTGATTGACTATTTTTAGGCCAACTTAATCCTTGTGTTTCCTGACTAACAGTGGTCAAAGTCAATGGGCAAGAAAGTAAAGATGAAAAGTGCATGTCTCTTTAAAAGAGGGCAGGGCCTTGAATATAGGAAGTAGGAAGCAAATGTTCACATGCACAAGTTGCAGCTGACAGACGCAGGCCGGTGGAGTGTCCACTGAAGAGGATCAGGTCAATATGATGATCATAAATGTAGCAGGCTGCTGTGTGTCTATATTATTTTATTATATACCTGTAAATATAACTGTCGCGATCTAGTTATGATAAATTCTAACCAATGGCAGCATTTCTGTGTACTATAAAGTGTACCTCAACCTATGCAGTGCTATCTTATGGTCAAAGTCCGTTCCAGTTAAGGTGTGATGTTCTCTCTCTAATGTGCCCTCGCTTTATCTGAACAGATCGTTGTGGAAACAGAGGGACTCGAGGAGGAGATGATGGAGACTGGAGAACTGAACCCTAATCATTACCCAGCACAGAGGGCTGCGAACGCAGCGCGGCACTACGTCAACACCCGCTATGGCTCCCCTTATAAAGTCTTTATGCTCCACAAGGTCCACAGTGGAAACGCAGAGGTGAGGACTCTACAAACACTGACAGAATCAATTGTCATTTTGTCAATAATATGACAATTGGATATTTCAGGACGTGGCCAATGGAAGAAAGTATCAATTGGAAATTTCATTTCAAGAAATGCTCAGTAATGTAAGTAACGTTTGAGATTTCAAAATGCAGTAGAAAGGAATCCAAAGGGCAACAACCTGTAATTGTGCTATGGACATTTTAAAGCCTCACCTAAGTCTCCTTGCAACACTGGGAACAAAGAGTCAAAAGCTACACGCCTTTCACAAGCACTTTGTTACTGACACATTACATAACGGGCCTAAGCAGTTCTGATTGATTATGGCTAAACATCCCAATACCACCTTCTCACAATTTGGACTAGAACATGCACTTGGAAAGCACGTACCGGCGCCAACACCATAGATCATCTAAAAATGTAATCCCATTTAGACACTATTTAAGTATCAAATATACTATTAACTATTGAGTTTTTATACACAAGTGTTAGACGCATGTTATTTCAGCTTAAGGTTTGCATGTAATTGTAATTGAACCAGAAAGAGCTCTTGATCGTGGTGCCGACATAACAGCTCTAAGCATTCATTACCATGATGGTTTTAGAACACCTACAAAGGCTCTGCAGAGGTGTTGTATCCAAGAGAAGGACCAGGCTCACCTGAAGTGAAGGTCTCGTGTGCGGAGCTCGAAGAGTATCACAAAACACAGGAGGAAGAAGCTTTGTACCAAAAACTGAAGACAAGTGTGAGCATGCTGTCGGCGCAGGAGTTGCCTGGTATCTAACTTTTTTTCAGTTTGAACAAGGACCATTATGGTTTACATTTTTTCTCATTTAATCAAACCGGTTTCCTCACTAGATAGTCATGGACGCATAGAGCCGGACATGGAGCCTCTGTGGTCCCTGGGAATAGTGGCTTCGAGCTTCATCATGTTGAAAGAATCCACAGAGAATACTCTGTATAACATGGCTCAGGTCGGCAGTGTCACACAAGTGGTAAGTCATTGTTTTATATAAGTTATAAAACACAACTAAATGTACAGAATATATGGCAACTGGTTAACTAAACTTTGTCATCTCTTGTAGTTCACTGAGACAGTCGAGCTGAAGTTTGACTATTTGGTATTACTTCATGATATGGTGTCGCAGGTATTTACTCTTAGACTTTATGACGTTGATTTTGAAATTGTTACTTGTGCTCAATGCCCCTCATCTATTTACAGGAAATTATTCGTTGGAAATTGCAGTTCGGTTGGTCACCTCTAGAGGGCGTTAAAGTACAGCAGATGGAAAAATTACCCCACCGCCACAGTTGAATAAATGTAACAGTTATATGTGTGTGTCACAAATACAGTTCCTGTTTAAGAGAATGAGACTGTACTCACGGCACAGGGCTGGTAATCGTCTCCCTGAATGCCACTTTAGGCTTCCCCATCACACAAGGGCAGTTGTATTCCCGCTCCATTCTCTGAAACAGTAATATATCATGGAGTTGTACTTCAAAACATTTTATACAATAAAAATGTGAATTATGATGATAACCTGTGAGTAGATTTCTAAATGCAGCTCCCCCATGCCTGAGATAATAGTTTCTTTGCTCTCTGTATCGAAAGCCACTCTAAACGTTGGGTCTTCTCTGGTGAAACGATTGATGCCTTTGGAAAACTTATCCAGGTCATTCTAACACAAAGAGATATTTTAGTGTACAAGCATTTAGCATTTACTTCTTTTCTTTTCATTTCAACACTATACCTTATTGACTGGTTTCATGGACATGGAGATGACAGGATCTGGGACGTGAATCGATTCCTGTTGGACGTAAATGGAAAATCGAACTTAAAATTGTGTGGAAAAAGAGGTGACACGACAAATCACAATCGACAAAGAATATTCTAAAAACATCAAAGACGTTTTTTACCATGGAAAGGTTTGCGCTGCTCTTTGATGTGAAAGTGTCTCCGCTTGCACAGTCGATCCCAAAGAGAGCACAAATGTCACCTGCATAAACCTCGTCAACATCCTAGAAACATTGAAAAAAGAAAAAAGAAAAAATCACAATATTGACTTATGAAAATGATGCAATTGTCTTGGTATATGATCATTATTTTTGTGGCTGTTGAATAATGACTTTTGGTAAATATGAAAATGATTATACGCTTATAATTATAGGTTCTTTCTGCAATTCCTTTCTTGCCGGTCTTGTCTTTTAATCATGCATTATTTGTTCCTTATCTAAAGTGTATTCAGTATTATAAACTATCAAAATTTGGTTTTCAGCGATGTAGCATACTGTAAAAGTTGTTATGACAGAAATGAGGAATTTAGCCTGACATCATGGATCAATATTCATGATCTGATGTCTGTTGGTGAAATATTTATGTTTGTAAAATGCAGCAATTGTAAGAGATTTCCACATTATACGGTTAAATAGATTATAGCGGTTATTCAGGCCAATACATAAAATCAAAATAGTCTATTGATCTTATGTGTTCTTTCCCTCTTCTTTCTATGCCATTAACTTAGGGTTATCTTGCACAGTTTGATTCCCTAATTTTTCTATTCATTGTTTCTTTGTTGATCATTTAAAGCTGGAATACCACTAAGTTTCCGATCACTAATACAATCCATGTAACTAGTTCCTGTGACAGTTTGCTTCGCTAGTTTTCAACTGCATATATTTTTTGTTGGGCTCTTATCATATTTTTAGATCAGCTTTTTCAAACAGAACAACAGACAGATGAACAAAAAGGAACCCAAATATACAAGTAGTTCTCCAGAATGAATAGTTTCTGGTTCTCACCTCCATCTGGTCTGCATGGAGTCGCACTAATCTCTGCACTCGCACTCTCTTGTTAGTTCTTGTGTTGTAGATGTATTCCCCCTTCTTCAGACAGCCTTGGTACACACGGACATAAGTTAACTGGCCAAATCGTCCGGCCTAAAAAGAAACAAGGTTAATAACAGAAAAAAGGAAGGGATAAACAAGAGTAACTGATTATATTACCTCAAGTTTGAAAGCCAGACCAACATATGGATTTGAAGCATCTCTAGCAGGGTCCATTAAAATTTTTGATTTATCACTTGAATCTCTGAAGAAGACAAAACCATTATTATTACATTGTGTTTAGCTCTATTATACCTCTATTATATGAGCTCATAATACTTACTCATCGTTGTGTATTGCATAGTTTTTCACTTCTGTTGGATTTGGCAGATACTCTAACACAGCGTCCAAGAGAGGTTGCACACCTTTGTTCTTCAGTGCTGTTCCCACCAACACAGGTGTGAACAGGCGCTGCACCGTGGCCCTGCGTATAGCAGCCTACACGACAATCAGGAAACCAGTTTGTTTAGCTCACATTTACACCCAATCAACAGCAGAGCAAAACAAACAAAATAAATGATACCAATACAATAAACAATTTTGGAATATTGAATAATTAAATATTAGAATTGCTACAAGCCTTCAAGTCATTGATGGTTGGGGTTTGTTCTTCCAGAAACATTTCCCCCAAAATCTCATCAGCGTTGGCCACACATTCCACAAGTTCTTGCCTTCGCTCTTCTGCTTCAGTGCGAAAATCAGCAGGGATTTCATCGTAACGAATATCCTGACTGTGAGATGAATGAAGCAATCGAACCTCTCTCAAATCATCAGAATGTTGTAGACAAACATTTACTCACCCAAACGGTCCGTCAAAATACATGCTACGCTCCTCAATCAGGTCTATGATACCCTTCATTTTCCCCTCAAGCCCCATGGGGATGTTCATAAAAGCAGCATTGTGATTAAGCTTGGTCCTGGGAAGAAAACCGAAATTAGCCCAATTGTTCATTTAGAGATTAAAGCTTTTGCAGTGCACTATGTGCCTCATCTGTTGCACGGCTCGATAAGGATTGGCCCCCATTCGGTCGAGCTTGTTAATAAAGGTGAGGAATGGGACGTCATAGCGTTTCATCTGTCTGTTGACCGTCATGGTCTGACACTGTACTCCTCCGACAGCGCACAGAACCAATACAGCTCCATCCAACACCCGAAGAGCTCGCTCCACCTCAATGGTGAAATCAACGTGACCTTCAAAAACAGATTTCTACATAAATACTTTAAACATTAACAGAATATTTTAAAGGAAATTGTGACCATTTATTTCTTAAAGATTGAATGTTACAAATAGAAATGCCTCTCCATTAAGTGCTTTTGAGAGATTGTGTGTCTCAGTACCTGGTGTATCAATTATGTTGATGTTGTGACCTTTCCACATAGTGTATGTAGCAGCTGATTGGATTGTGATGCCTCTTTGTCTCTCCAGTTCCATTGAATCCATGGTGGCTCCAACGCCATCTTTTCCTTTGACCTAAAAAAAACATAATAGAAGAATAAGTTGTCTTCATAGACTGTTACAGGCAAAGAGAAACTGCTGTCACCTCATGAATCTCTGCTATTCTGCCAGTGTAGTACAAGACGCGCTCTGTGAGTGTGGTCTTTCCAGAATCAATGTGCGCGGAAATCCCAATGTTTCTGATGTTATCAGTGCAAATGACATCAGATGAACATGATCGAGAGTTGATTATGAAAACCTGTGAAATAACATACAGCAGTTATGAGACAGCGGACAGTGACCCAGAGCCAGGCTCTGGTGTTACGAAAGATCACCTTTTTCAAAGAGGCCCTCGGTTTAGACGAAAGATGACGACTAGCGAGTGCAAGACCCGCTTGTAGAACTCTCATCTTCTGGTATTGTTTCCACACCGTGTCCGTGCGTTTATATAGTTTAAACAGCCCCTGTCTGGATGTCAACACGGGATTGTGAATGTCACACACGCCGAGGCCGGTGTGGATCTACTTCCGGGTTTTGGACGGAAAGCAACATATTCAAATTTAAAGCGAAAGGCTTTAAATCGACCATGTGGAACAGCGCAGCTCGGTGCATCGTGCTCCTGCAGCGGTCTAGGGTCTGAAGATGAACCGGTGACAGACCCTCGCAGACGACCATACATGTGGTATCGATATTATATTGCTATTGTCACTACAAGTGTTGGCCCATTTCTTTGATCAGAGCTGTATTTCATTTTCAAAGTGAACGTTGCAGTGTTCTCCAATTTGTTTTTGTCGTGGCTGTTAGAGCTGAAACGATTAGGCTAACAATAATCGAATTAATTTTGGGTCCTCGATTAATGCTAACTGTTGAAAATCAAGCACTGAATTCGGTACTTGTTTCTTACAAACATGTTTCTGCGTTGTGCCATTTTTAAAGGTGACAATGTGTCATGTTTTGGTATAAGATAGTTTAGACATTATACTTAGAAGTGAAATATCCAGTTCTATTCAGTTGCATTCCTTTTGTTTCTGCTTTATCTGTTACCAGGTTGCATGGGCAGCAGTCCAAATAGAGACACTCAGACTTCCCTATCACAATTAAAGCAATTTCAATCCATACATTATTTTTGTAAAGCCCTAAATTACAACAGTAGTCATCTTGAAGGACTTTACAAAGTGGTTAATTATGAATGATTTAGTTACTCCTCAAAACTTATTTTTGCAATGAAGAAGTTTGTAGAAGGTTTTAAGTCACAATAAATTAAGTTGCGTTCTGAGAAATGTGCCGAAGCAAATGGAAAATCTGTTACATATCCAGTTCAAGCATTTAGACAGTGTTTCCTCTTTTAGGGGCCACACAGAGGAGCACCATTGCATAAACGTCAACAGTGGAACACACACCCAACATTTCTCCACGAAGCTGCTGCTGAAACGCCTCCCATTTCTCAAATTCAACAATGTTTCTGTAGGTGAGTTTTATTAAATTATTTATAGACTTTCTATTTGTAAAATGAGTAATTATGTGTTCAAGTTTATTAGTTACAAAAACCTAAAAAGACTACTAAAGTATCTGACTTTTGATAGTTTCATCAGTACATTTTGTTTGTCCACAACATGCTGTATACATTTACCTTATTACAGTAAAACTGACCCAACCAAGCATTTATTTTACATATAGATCAGGAGATCCTTTATTCATTCCACAGCAGGACATTTCAGTGTTGCGTCACCAGTTACAGCACATTAGGAATGAGGAGCACACAAAAAAAGATAAGTGAACAATAATCTCTTTTATATTATAGTACATTGATTTGACTTCAAAGTTAGGTACTCCAGCTTTAAGTGGTAATGAAGAAAACATACTGGCTCTTAAAAGCATATGAATACAACCACACACATTATAAATGTATAGACCGTATGATGAATTTGTTTCGCTGGGACACAAGCCTATTTTTTATTTACTCACCTTCAGATGATGGTACATGTAGGATTATTTATGAACTGCATTTCACAAGAATGTACTAAAAATCAATATGAGCTGTTTTTTCCACTGTGATTCTTCCTGTCTCATTTCCTTCTCTACATGACCCCAACTACAGCGCTGTCACAATGTTGCACTATCTAACAACACATAAAACACTCAGTACTACATTTGTCTTTTGTGTATAGAATATCTATACTAACATATCAACATTTCCGGTAATCCACATTATTCCATATTCTGTGTGGAGAATCTATGAAAGATCATATTAGAACGCAGTTATTATTTTTTTGTTTTATAATATTTGGCATGCTGGACACAATGCCAACCATGTACATGATATAAACAATACACATTATTTACTAATGAACTAAATCAATAATGTTTTTACTGTACATTTGGAATACATTTAGAAATAATATAGGTGTTCTTTGGATAAAACTTTCTCTTTTGAGATTTGATGAAAACAAACATGACACTGACAGCATTCGTTTAATCTGGGCTGTGCTCTCTATGTTAATCATTACACCATGAAGAATAGGAAGACTTACTTTATGGAACAAGATGTTTTATTGCTCACTCACTGATAATATCATGTGCACTTATTTCACTTCCAGATTAAGAAAGACAGGAAATGCTCAATTTCAAGAGTTCGCAAGTTGTGACCAAGTGATATATGGTCATATCACTGTTCCAGTCAAGTGCTGCTTTCAACAATCTGAACATTACAGCCACAGAAGGGCGTGTTTGTGGCGTCATTACTACTAGGGAATGCAGGATGGGTCAAACTCCGTCAGAGCTCTCGCATTGCGCTGCCAGGACCAGCAGAGCGACATGGAAAACCAGCGAGACGGTCCAGCGCCTCGGAATATGCGCATTTAAGAACAAGGGGACGCGAAACAACAAAGGCGAGCTGCAAAATCCGATGAAAAACAAAGCTCTGTCATGTTTGGGACGGAGAAAGAGACAGTCGAGCTGGGCCGAGGCGGATCCGGAGCGCGTAAAAGCAGCTGAGGAGGAGGAAGCAGCTCCGTGCGCGGCTTGGAAGTTACCCAGAGGAGGGCGACC
Source organism: Pomatoschistus microps (assembly GCA_029875035.1). Lineage (NCBI taxonomy): Eukaryota > Metazoa > Chordata > Actinopteri > Gobiiformes > Gobiidae > Pomatoschistus > Pomatoschistus microps. The sequence continues at coordinate 2,203 of JAPMNZ010942410.1, read as the reverse complement.
TGCAGGCGTGAACTCTCCCAGAAACAGGCAAGACACCACGCAAGGGCCCGGGGTTCAGCCAGCTGCGAACCGAGCCACGGCCGCTGCTTCGTCCCATGCGTCAGGGGAAGTGCACGTTGTGGGCAGCTCCGAGGACAATGCTGCGCCTCTTCCCTCGGAGGACATGGAGAAGTATTCACCGAGGAACGATCAGCAACACCGGGGAGGCTGTGAGGGATTGACCGCGAGCAATGTGGGCTTGTTGGTTCATACTGACGTGGTTAGTAGTAGTTCGCCTTTAACTGCGCGTACATGGGACACAATGACAAAATCAGACTGTGGTGTCACTGCTCCGTGTCTTGATTCTGTAGCGCGGGAGAAAACGTGTCCAGCTGAAAGTCTAAACAAAGTTGACAGAGGACAAAGTGATCACAGTTCACCAGGAGGGCAATGTTATCCAGGAACCATTCCAAAACTCATCATCACCAGAGACGCCGGCCCTGGCTGCTCCCAAGAAGTGCATCACCCCAGCAGCAGCAGCGGGGGTTGTCTGGAGCCTCACCCGGATGACGAGTCTCCATGCTCGGACAGCGGCTGTGGAGGCTCCCCTGCCCTGATGCGCTCCCGCAGAAAGCTCTCCAATTCGTCGTCCTTTGGCCTGTCTTCTGCCTCTTCATTTGAGGAGTCTGAGGATGATTTCACAGGGAGTGATATAGAGTCCAGTCTGTCTCCTGGACGCCTCTCCTCCCTATGCAGCCCTGAAGATGGACCAGCTGTAAGTATATTTAATGAATCATGTTTTTATTTTTAAATGATTTTATTTATTGCCCTATTCAGTATAAAGTAATTTACTGTGATTTAATATTATTGATTAGACCATTACACCATGAGCCACCAGTCAGAAAATAACATTGCTTTACCATAAGGATGCTCCTATCCCACTCTCTCCTAATTTTAAGAGTATGAATGACGAGGCCGAAGATATTCCCACTCATTGTTGGAGGTGGCGTGAAGCCATTTGTCATGAAATAAATTGTTTGTTTTCCATTTTAAAATTATAATGACAGCTAAAACTACGTAGATTAGCCTGATTATAAGTTTCCATCCCCCAGTTCTCAATAGTGGGTTTTGTCCCTTTAACATTAGTGACAGAGTCTTTCCTTTAATCAGCACAAATAACTGCTGCCAGTATTAGTTCAACGAGGAGTGTTTTTCTTTTTAATAAAGCATTTTACAAAGAATATTACATTGCTCAAAAGTAAGTAACCATTGTATGCTAGTCACTTCTTGATCCAGACACTAATTGCGGTGGAAACGTCTGCCTGCCTCAGTCATGTGTCATGTCATTAGAGTGGCCAGCTCAGCGTGATTCACTGTCAGTGTAAAAAGGATCCTTGGTTTCCAGTAAGTTTTTGTGCTACACTTTTGAGGCTCTGGAGGGAAATTAAAGTCTTCACTACAGACTACTTTTGTTTTCAAAACAAAAGCTGAATCCAAGTTTGACATGTGGCTAATGTCAAAATCATAACCTAGCTGCAGAGAACATCAGAAAATGATTAATGAACGTTTCAATTGCCCATTATCACATGATCTACAATGTTGATAAAGATGATGGGAGTGCTGCACTGAATCATGCAGTAGAACGTACAAAAACAGGTGCTTGTCGATTGTAGGTTAAATCCAAGCCCACTGAAGTGAGCGACCATGGCAGTCTAAAAAATAGTATTTTTATGCAATATCTCTGGATTGTACTGACATGAACAGTTTTCTCAGGCCTGCATCAAGATTTGGCCTTGGCAGCAAGCATGTGTTTTTCAGTGACTTGTGATAAAAGTAGTTTTGTCTGTAATTACCTGTAGTTTACACTTGTGTCCTTTTGAATGGGCGTGTATAGCTGTACTCAGCAGGCCCAGTGTCTCCTGGACAAACCTGTTGCTTCTGAACAAGAATGACGTGAGCAGATACTTGCTTGCACATGCATATTGAGACACTTTTTCAAAGTTAACTTTGTATCATGGAAAGCAGGTTGCTTGGCAACATGCCTTCTATACATGGTAATTTTGGATATAAATCTCATTAACAATATTGCGGTGCAATCACATGTTCTTCTAACACTGTTATATTATGTTAGAGTGACACGTCTTTGTCAGGGTTGACTATTATCTCTCCAGAGTGTGGAACAGGATGTGGGTGCAATATGAGTTGAAGTGTTGTAGTTTGACAG
>JAPMNZ010942396.1:0-12262 GCA_029875035.1 Pomatoschistus microps | reverse complement strand
AAAACGCAAGTGTTGAGAAGCCTCCAGAGTGGAACAGAACAGATACTCTGAAGAAAAAGGTGTGAATTCTCTGGCTGCAATGACCTCACCACTTCCCCGCACGGACATTTGGACATGCACAGTAGCCGAGAGACAATGGCGGCGGGTCATGTAATGCTACGTGTGCTTCAAGTGCTACACAGAGGAGAATTCTACACCTTCGTTGCAGTTTCCATTTTTGCTGCTACTGTTGAAATCAGAATAATGTTGGTGCACTCTCTCGTCTTTACGGCTGGAGGAGGATTTTGTTGAGGAAGTTATCATACTGGTGGGGGTCACGTGTGACGAAGTTCCACTGTTCTAGACTTTTTTAGGCAAAAAAGTTGAAGTTTACTTTTATTAAGAAAAAGAAGATATTAGAATAATTATGAGTATAATATTACTCTCAACTCCATTCTGTTTTCTTCATCTTCTTCCGGTTCCCTTTCCATCGAGAGGGCAGCAGTCTAAGCAGGGACGCCCAGACTTCCCAATCCAAACACACTTCTTCCAGCTCATCATGGGGAATGCAACCTAGGCCAGATGAGAGACAAAGTCCCTCCAATGTGTCCTGGGTCAATTCCATGGGGTCTTCTGCCAGTGGGACATTCCCAAAACACTTCCCCAGGGTGGCGTCCAGGAGGCATCCGAAACAGATGCCTAAGCCATCTCAACTGGCCCCTACACTGAGCTCCTCACCAAATCTCTTAGTGAGCGCCCAGCTACTCTGTTCAAGATTAAGTAAATATACTTTATTATCCCTGCAACAAAAATTGTTCTCTGCATTTGACCCATCTTGTGATGCCTTTTGGGCAACCTGTCAGGAGCAGTGGTCACCCAGAGTAGAGAGCCCATCACCAGATGCTTTTGCCCGTCTTGGTCAGAACCAGAGCTGGAGGATTATACCTATGGTGTATGTTATCTTGGCAAAATCAGCGCACCCAGAGGAAACCTGCGCAGACACAGGGTGAACATGCAAACTCTGAAAGGCCTGTTCGTTACTTCTGCCACAGTGCCACCCCAACACAACATACAGCATAAATAATGTGGTAAGAGTTTTCACAGCTCTCACACACACCTCATACTTTCACAATATGTGGAAGTTCCCTTAAGCATCTGCAACGTCTGCCACAGCGATAGATATGTTTGAATCAACCTTCAGATAACAAAACAGCAAGTGGAAAATCCCTGACTTGTGCACACTGGTGTAGTGACTATTTCACTATCAATATAATTGCATCTTATGAAATAGAATTTAAAGTATGGAAATTACAGCCAACTACAAGTCTACTTGATCTGAAGCTAAATACAGAGAAATCTTCTTGGATTAGTGCAGTGTGCCCACAAACACAAGTGAATGTTAATCAGTCAGTATGATGAGTACGTGGTGCCAGCAGAGGCTGGGAGACGGCCAGCCCACTGTGCACATATGCGTGTGAACAATGCCACCAGTTGCAGAGGCTGGAAGCTCCCTGGTCGTCTGGCAGCGTGTGGGGAAGGACTGGTCGGCTACAAAGACCAGAGCGAGCTGCCTGAATGGGGGAAGGGAGGAGGCAGGGCGTCCCGGCTCACGGGGGTGGAAAGTGGAGATAAAGGCAGACAGATGGGATACACAATAAGAGATAGATATCCAGCTTGTATGTCAACAATACCCCACCAACCTGCTGTAGTGCTTTTATACCCAATATATAGCCAACAATTTGCATGTATTTTAAGTATAGGACAAAGCAACTTTTAGAAATGTACAGAAAAGACAGCTGTATACACAAAGATGGAGTACAAAAAGATTTGACTCTGACAGAAGAGTCTTGAATAAGTAACTTTGTGTGAACAAAACAGACCACAATATGCAGTCTTTATCTTATTATAAAACATCTTTTACATAGTGAAAGCTGATTGAGCGCTGGTGCTCTCTATTTCACTGTAAAAGCTGATCTAAAGTGAAGTGAGGCCAAACATACATGCAAGTGATATCCCCAAACTATTCTGAAAGCTAGGAACATGAGGGTTTGGAACAACGAGAGGGTTTTGTTATGTCCCTTTCCAGTTGTTGATTGACCTCTTTGTTCCTGTACCAAACATTCGGTATCTCTAAACTGCGGGGTAAAGTGAGAATAGAAAGTGCTGCGGTTCGCTGCTGTCACCTGTTGCTCAGACTCCTTGTTTGGAGAAGCTCCGTTTCTCAAGTTTCCACCAACAGCCCCCTCAGCTGTCTCAGGGCCGCACACCAGTGTCTTCTATTCATTATTCACATGCTTCTGCCTATAACAAACTAATTTTTCAATCAATTCTTTTTCACAGCATTAAACAGACCTGTCTTTTGAGCACATTTCTTTCACGCCACTCTGTCAGACCTGTGAAAGACGGTCGTAGTAGTAGATTAATTATAACAAGTATAATATTTAGTGTGCATTCAACTTTTTTCACATATCACATTGAGATGCTGGGGAACATTTTACACAACATCAACCTATTGCCGAGAATTGACAACAGAGGCAGCAGCGATCGCACCTGTAATCCAGTACACTTTTGAGTTCTTCCAAAACAAAAGAAGACAAAGCTTTTTAAATGATTTGTATCAATGTGCATCAGAACAGAGGCGCCATCACGTGATATAATAATGACGCACGCTTAAGATACAGATACTAATCTCAAATATGTTCTGTTCTTCAGTTAATAATGTTTAGCAGTAATAAAGATTAAACAGAGGTCCAAGGAAAACCTGCAGGTCAGATTCTACATTAAGTATTTTGCATTGACTAAACTAATGCAAATACGCAAAAGATTTGGCAGTGATTTAATATCAATATCTGCTCTCAATTGTTAGTCACTACCATGGCAACAGTCCCATATGTTTCTGAAACGAATGGCTATTTAATGTATACTTATAACATTTCTAAATCTTTTGGAAATCTCCTGGTTGTCCCCTTTCTAAGACTTTTGTTCTAAACTATAACTTATCTGAGCTTTGATTGTGAGATGATGATTTCCTTCTACTGTATGTACTGTACAACACCAACAAAACACCATTTCAGAGAAGTCACATGTACAAGGTGGTTTTGTGGTCATGTGACACAGTTTCTGAGGGACTTTGAGAACAGTGGGAGCAGACAGCCAGGTGTTGTGAAAAGGTCGCACACAGCGTGACTCTTTCAGGGCAAAAAGAACAAAGACAGGAAGCTTTGGGTGTTCTTCACGCAGCGAATATGTTTGAATAGAAACAAGAGAGGCATAGTCACAAGAAGGAAATATAGAATCAAAGCAAGGGTACCTAGTTTTATGTTTCCTTGTAAAAAATACATGTTGTTTGTCTCATCAGAAAGAGTCATATAATAAGTAACATTTTGTGAGTAAATAAAACCAGAATATATATGGATAGCTGGATTGGTTAGAGATTGAGTGTACTTTATTTATCCCATAAGGGGAAATTCAAGTTGCTGATACAGACAAAAGTGACTATAGACAGATACATAAAATCATAAATAGTCAGGTCGAACATGAAATTAAAACCCAGGATTAAAACCCCCTTAGGCAGAGACAGCAGCAGGGATAAAAGGTCTACAGCTTGTGCACAGCTTGTGACGAGGCCCTCATGCTGTATTTTATTAAGGGGGAAATATCTTGTACAGTTGTATGGAGGAGCCCTGTGAGCCACTTTTTGACGATTTGGACTGATAGCTTCTTGTTTGGAAAAGTTCAGTTTCTGAGGTCTACACCAACAGCCTGCACAGTTATCTAAAGATTTTGGTTAAAGGAATAGTTCACCGTTTTTACATACTGACATATGTTCTTACCTTACCTTAGACAAACGAGAGCACAAACGAGCTGATTTGGTACTATACAGTATACAGCCTCCTCTGTATACTGTATAGTACCAAATAGGCTCGTTTTTGCTCTCGTTTTTGCTCCGTTTGCATGACAGAGCGCACGGACAAAGACCAGACAGGTACATATCAACTAGTCTAAGGTAAGGTAAGAACATATGTCAGTATGTAAAAACGGTGAACTATTCCTTTAAAGCCACACAAACAGGCATGAAAGAATGAATGCTAAAACTAAAATGTTTTGAGACTTAGGAACTAGTTAAATTGATTATTACATGGTTCAAGTCGTGTGGTTTGCAAGTTAAGCGCAACAGCTTTAAGTTCATTTGACAAGAAGAGGTATATCATAGTTGCCCTAAACTTCTCTTACAATTAGTATGAGCTGTTTACTTCCTCATGGAATTTTTTTTCAAACAAACTTGTGTTTAGTGTTGTGGGAATGGAGCATTGAATGTGACTCAGGTCCAGTCATTCCCACTGACGCTGACGGACAGGCCTGAACTTCTGCTTATTGCTAAAGGGTGTATTTAACCCAACTGAGGAACGCACTGTCGTTTCATTTGGGAAATGACCCAATGTTTGTCAAATGGGAGTGGAAAATGTGCGTGTGTGTGTGTGTGTGTGTGTCTGTGCAGGTAAATATGAGCAGATGTCTACACCGTGGAATAAGTGAGAACCACCTGTTGATTATACAGTGGCCTTAAACGCATTCTATCCGTGCAGCTGATTGAGGAGCACACATGACGCATCATAATAATCTTTTCCATTGCGTATTCACATGTTTGATCATTTACTTTGTGGTTTAAGAGGTGTAACAGCCGAAAGTGTTGTCTGTGGTGACAGCTGTTGTGTGTGCGCCGCCTCTATGTTCACCTCCTTTTGGGCTATTTTAATGATTTACGTGGACAGAAATAGAGCCTGAGCGCAGAAGGTGGCAGTGAGGAACAAGGGCAACCATGAATGGAAATGCATTTTTTCTTTTCTGTTAACCTTTGAGACCAATATGAAACACTTATTTAGAATCGCGTCAACACTTTAAACTACCGCAAAAGCACCACGGTTTCACAATTCAACCAACTCAGTGAATCATCAAATCTACGACTAGCTTTCTTAATATTGAGCTGAAAAACGCCCTCTACATTTCTGTCAAATGGGAAATGTACTTATATTTATCCTGATAGAAATAATGTAAATAATGAATAAGAATTCAACCATGTATGTGTATTGCACATGGCTATGTTCTTAGTTTCAACCCAAATTATTAGTCAAAATATCATTAGTTACAGAAAAAGTAGGAGAAATATGGCAAAAAAGCAGTTGAACTCATTCAGGTGGCATTACAGGAGATGTCTTACTTCTAGATACTAATAAAGCTGTCTAGAAATTAGTCTAAAAGAAAAAGTATGGGCACTTTTGGAAATAAAATAAAAGCAATGAGGAAAAATCGTGTAAAAAGACCGTGTGGAAAATGGTTTAATGCCAAATTCTTTCTAAAATTGGTATTTTTTACATACAATTTATATGAAGAAACAAATAGGCTATGAATGAGTTTCAAGCATGAATATTTAATCTCCTCAGCTTTTATTTCGGCTTTTTTGGGGATTTATATCAAGTCATTACAGTGAGAACACGTATAATTACTGACCATTCCGTTTACCCCCCGGCCATTTCCTCCTCCTCTGTTTTTGTCCGAGCTTGTTTTGTTCATCATTATGTGTCATTACTGTCCAATTTCACAGAAGAAACGTGCAGCAGTAAAGAGAGAGGTGGCACTGGGGGCGAGAAGGTAAGCGCCGCATTTAGAGTCGAGTCCATGGAAAAGTTGTATATTACGTGGAGAAAATATAGTTTTGCCCTTTAAGTAAGTTCTAGTTAAGATTGACTTTTAAACAGCCACAGTGAGCCAGATGTGAAACGTTTAAGATCAAGATTAAGATGAAGAAAACCCTTATGTGTCGCACAGTGGGGAAATGTCAATGTTGCATCACCGGTTACACAACAGTAGGAATGAGGAGGAGCACACAACACAAGATCAATGTGTGCTAAAATAAAATAAAATAAACTATAACTTCAGCATAATAAAGAATCTCCCTATGGACTAATACAAATCTGTTCTATATTTTTTGCGTTTTAACTGTTGATTCTCTGATCTGTGTTGGTGATTTCAATGGTTTTGTTAAGTTCTCTGAGATGACTGCTGTTGTAATTTAGGGCTATACAGTACTAAAATATATTGTATTGTATAGTAAACAAAAAAAAGTATAACATCTCTGACCTTAGCATACAGTATTAAGAAGTATAAAGTCTCTATCTGTAGCATAGTAAAGAAGCAATAATAAAATACCGTATAGTCTAGTGCAAGAAATATATATAGTTGTATGTATTCATCTGTACATGTTAGCAGCCGTGACAGTAACACATGTGATTCTATATTGCACATTCTGTCATTATTTCAAATTATTGCACGGATGCAGGATATGTGAGGTCAGATCAGCAGTGTTTGTTAGTCCTCATTATTTGTTGTACAGTGAGCCATACAGTCTAATCAGGCTACAGGTGCATTCAGGCGTTAGAAATTGTCAGGCAAATATTAGACTAGACCGTGTTAGATCAACAGCAGCAATGGTGGTGTTTCCACATTGCACACAGGAGAATGTAGGAACTGAGGAAAACTAATAACAGTCTGTTTATCACAAATCAAATGATCAGAGGAATTGAGATGTTGCCGCTCTTGGTACAGCAGTTAGCTCTTGGTTCACGACAAAAAAGTTGTTTCAGTGTAGAGTTTGCATGTTTGGTTTCCTCCAGGTGCTCCATATTTGCCTACCACTAAACACATGTAGACAAGTTCAGGGTGAATGAGTGTGACAAATTTCCCTGCTTCAATGACGCTGTCCCTTTAAGAGTCCAGGTGGGCAGTTTGCAGTGGGAGCGCGACGAGTGAAGAGCGTGTAAACTTTCTTACATCATGTGGTGTTGTGCGTTTATTGACTATATAACCACACACACACGCACACACACACACAGATCCACACTAACCTATACAAACCGACACGTACCTCATGATGTCAACGCTGCAATAAACCGCTCATTCTACCACTCTGGATCAGCTGCAGTCTTTCTTACCGAAGACTTAGGCCAGACTTTTGGACCCCAGCATTCAAATACAATACAATATTTTACAGTGACAGTGGGACGTCAACGGACGCAAAGCAGCCAAAAGCCACAATGCGGAGAGATGTGTTCATTAACATGCACTGTCCCAACCAAATAAATATACAGTAAATAAAAATAAACATAATTGGAGTAAGGATCACTGATGTATCCTGCAACACAAATGCAACTCCCATGACTTTGCTGAAGAAGTGAGCATACAGTAGTCATGGTTACTACTGGAATGAGTCTGGTGTGAATGGGCCCCCCGACCATCACCCCAGGGTAGCCAAGGGCAGCTGTGGCTACAGTAGTAGTTTATCACCACCATGTATGGAGTGAAAGAATAATTACATGTGAAGCGTCTTTGAGTGTCCAGAAAAGTGCTATATAAAACCACATTTTTATCATTATTTTTATTAGTATTATTATTACTACCCACACCACTTAGTTGGTAAAGTAGCTCAGTTACTTTTCACAGAAATACACTCAAATAACACTTAACCGGAGCATACACACACTTACAGCTGAATATGCATACACATGATGTCATACACATGATGTCATACACATGATGTCATACACATGATGTCATACACATGATGTCCATGCTACAAAGTTTGTATTTGTTCAAGGAATGATAACAATGTTTGGCCTTGATTTCTTTTTCTATCACCGTGGAGATTATTGACAAAGAGAAGAATTACCAAAACAAAAGCCTCTGTAACAGCACCTGCGTCTCTGTGTCTTTGGAAAGAGCTGCCCTCCTGCCCCCTCCTGCCCCCTCCTGCCCCCTCACAGACCTGCCATAGATTCAGGATCCAAAGGCTGCTCACTAACCACACAGTAGCCAAATCCATCCATTCTGTCTAACCAGCGGCAACAACACTCTAACTTGTTTGGCCGATTCATTGAGAAGATGTCCTTTGTGTATTTGGGTAGAAGAAAGAGGAGGGGGTGTGGGCGCTTTTTAGACTCTCGCCCTGGAGAGGGTAGAGACGGAGATTCATCTGAAGCTCTGCCAATAAAGCAAATGCAAAGCCACTGCATCTACTTAGCTTTGAATATTGTCCTTTCAATCCTTGATTATAGTTATTTCATACATTTTGGAACAATCTGTCATGGTATGTATTTTGGGCAATCTTACTTGATTCTATTTTGACCTAATTTCACTGTGGTTTTAGTTCAGTTTACTTCCTATTCTGCTCCCTTGTGTCTCTGTGTCTGTACAGTACAGACCAAAAGTTTGGACACACCTTCTCATTCAATGATTTTCCTTACTTTTCATTACTATTAACTGTAGATTCACACCCAGGCTGTGTAAGGGCTATTTGACCAATAAGGAAAGTGGTGGTGCTGGGCCAGATGACCTGGCCTCCACAGTCACCGGACCTGAACCCAATCGAGATAGTGTGGGGTGAGCTGGACCACAGAGTGAAGGCAAAAGGGCCAACAAGTGCTCAGAATCTCTGGGAACTCCTTCAAGACTGTTGGAAAACTATTTCAGGTCACTATCTCTTGAAGCTCATCCAGAGAATGCCAAGAGTGAAGCAGTAATCAGAGCAAAAGGTGCTACTTTGAAGAACCAAGAATATAAGACATATTTTCAGTTGGACAGACCTTTGGTCTGTACTGTATATGTACCTGTGATCCTCTCTCCTTGTTGCTGGTCCATTGTCATATGTCTTTGTTTGTCTTTGTCGGTCTATATTCCTGAGTTTTCTTTGGACTTTTAATATAATAATTTTTACATTCCCACTTTTTGGGCCCTCCATCACTTCATTTCACCATGACACTATCTTCATACTGTGATTTCGTTGTTGGTTAGCCACAGAAACTCTCAAAGAAGATAACACCATTCCATGTCTTGCAGCGGAGGCATTGAAGTATAGTTACTTTCTGTATACTCTTGATTTCTCTGTTTTTCTTTTCACACATTCTGACTATATGCCTCAATTTGCAACTCCATGCTGTTGAACTTTAAGCCTTTCTGAGCAATTAGTTAATGTAGCCTCCTCTTTCTCCTTTAGGGGTGATTCTGGCACACTGACCGTCCCGGGCCAGTGCCTGTCTGAGAGGCTTTGGCACAGACAGAGGGAGGGGGGGTTACACGGGCAGCAGCAGGCCACGCACAATGTTTTTGGCACCAGCAGCGCCTGAGACCGCTCTCTCTTCTTTTCCTCTCAGCCGGAATGTCCTATGCTATATGTCCAGGGCTTAGTATTCACTTATTTACTTCACAGAGAATATCACCTGTCACTATGATGTTGTGAAATTGTTTATAATGTATTACCATTTTATACTTGCTCCTTATTATGCTAAAGTCAGAGGGTCTTTGTGCTTAATTCTTGCTTCTTCATCATGCTAAAGTTTGAGATTTTAAGACTTCTTTCCTTATTGTGCTAAAGATATAGACTTTTAACTGCTTCTTTTTATTCTACAGTTAAAGAACTAATTTCATTTTAGTAGAGTTTTTTCAATCATTTATCTTGTGCTGTGTGCACCCTTCTCCGCTGTGGGACAAATAAAGGATACTGTACCTTGATCTTCTTCAACAATATTTTGGTCGGAATACATTTGGATTGTCATACAGTAATATAAAGTCATACAACAAGGACCCCAAAAGGAGGGACATATTCCAAAGGGCCAGCATAAGAATATGGGCTTCCTGGGGCCCCATGGTGTAGCGTGAGTGTGATTGATTGTCAGCTGAATCCTATTAGCTGTTCAAGACCAATGAGATGATCTTATACTTATTGGATAGGACCTATCGAGCCTGCATTTAATTTTATAGCAGCACTAAGAGCTGGCATGCCCTTCATGGCCACAGGGTTAATGTTGTTTTTCACTCACTGCACTTACACTATTAGGATAATTTGTACAAAATACAAGCAGACGGCTAAAGGCCAGTGGCAGTTTGAAGACCTTCTTTGTGTCGCCACTACAGTCGTCATATAGACACAACCAGAAAACTGTGACACATATATTATTGAGGTCATGCCTTTTTTTTCATGCACCTAGAATGCCTTTAAAGCAACAGCGAAGCTTTCTCGAGGTGGAAAATCTGGATGACTCAATGGAAACGAGAATTTAAACCATAGAACGTTCACTATTGAAATATATATATAGGTTGTATGCCATGTGGGAGATTACATCCAAAACAAACAGGAAGAGGCCCTCCTCCGGGACTAATATGAGTCACGTTTGCAGAGCAGCATGCCCACTTGCAGATGTTTTCTTTAAAATTTTGTTTGAACCTATTTCCCAAAAACCGATAGTGGTTCCCAAACATTGTGTGTTTTTATTATCACACCTTCACCTAACCAGAAAAAGTCCCATTGAGATTGAGAACTTATTTTTCAATAGAGTCCTGGTTGAAAGTCTGAAAACACAAGTGTTGGATATTGTCAAACTGTAGAGTTTTGTGTGTTTATGTGGATTCTGATGGATTCTGTTGGATCAGCTCAAACAGTTTACCCCTGTTCTTCTCTGCATCCATTTGTCCGCGCTCTGGACACCCTCCCACACAGTTGCTGCTTCATTAGCTTTTGTTCGCCACGTTCATGTCTTCACAGCGCAATGGAAACAAATGTGTATACCAACCATGCACAGCCTGGCACATCAGTCATGCAGAAGGGAGCAGAGGTAACACTCTGCTCAGAGCCAAATCATCACATATTGGAGTGTTCTGGGACTAAACTAGTAAAATGTTGCATGACTTATATGAACAAAGATATACAATATGGTGATATGAGAATTATGTGGGCAAATATGAAGTTCAAATAAATCTATATCCCAAAATAGATGCAAAAATTCTTTCGCTAAACACAGACAGAACTGAAATGATTGTCTCTGGTTCGGAGAAACAAAGAGAGCGTTATCCGTCACCTCCAGTCCCTCTCCCTCATACCTTTAAATCAGGTCAGAAATCAAGGGGTGATAATAAACTTAAACTTAAATTTTGCCACATAAATCAGCAACATCAGCAGCTTTATACTGTCTAAAAACATAGCCAGAATAAGAAATATAGTATCCGAAGCAGAAATATAGCATCTGGAGATTTTTATCCATGCTTTTGTCTCCAGTAGGTTGGGCTACTGTAACAGCCTGCAAACTGGTCTCTCCAAACGAGCTCTAAACCAACTGCAGTACATTCAAAAAACTGCAGCGCGAGTCCTGACAAAAACCAGGAAGTACCATCACATTAGTCCAGTCCTCAGGTCTCTGCACTGGCTTCCTGTGGCTCAGAGAATAGACTTTTGGCCTCGCACCAAATTACATCTGCGACATTTTAGTGTCACATGAACAAACTCGGACACTGAGGAGCACAGGGACTGGCCTCCTGCTGGTGCCCAGACTCAGAACTAAACATGGAGAGGCAGCATTTCAGATTTATGTCTAAATCTAAAATCTGGAGCAGTCTTCCTGATAATGTGAGTCAATCTCTCTGACAATGTTTTAACTTCTTCCCAATCCTTTTCGAGCTGACTTTTTGTTAATAAAACAAAACATACTGTATATGTATTTATTGTTTATTTGTTTTTTGTTTTTTTCTATTCTGTCGTTTTGTTGCTGTTCTTTATTTCGAGCCATGTCAGACAGGAACAAAGTATTCATTTATTCATTCATTCATGTTCAAATCCAGGTTAAATACAACTGAAGGATTCTATCTCCACTCTTTTTTACATACTGTGATGATTTCAATGCCTTGTGTGACTGTTACCTAACACTAACCTGTGCCATACAAATAAACTTGCCTTGCCTAAAATCAGTTGTTTGCATCAGGACTCGGCATTGTACCAGTATGTTTACGTCATCACCATTTCCCCCATGATCATGACTGTTACTATTACACTGTGCAGCCCTGGTTGCTCTGAAAGACTTTACCATTCATACTTTCACTTCCCCACACCCACATCTATTCTTTCAGGTCCAGTTCGTTGCTCTAGACCTTGCAAACTAGTTTCAGTTCCTCTCATCCTTTATATATATATTTTTTGCCACATAAACAGGTGTTCAGGTTCTTTCATTACTGACAGCCTTTGTGGATCCGTGAAAAGAACAGTTGCTCATCCCTCCCGTTTATTTCATCATTCACAGCTGTACGCCCCGCTCTTCAATGGCGTGGAAATGAGGGTCGCCCGCTCGCCAGACACCGCTCCTTCATCCAAATTAGCGAGAAAAGAGGGAGGGGGACATAGCATTTATTCCGCTCAGGTGTCTTGTGTGTTATGTAGTGTCTGTGTGTGTGTGTGTGTGTGTGTGTG
>JAPMNZ010942381.1:0-19274 GCA_029875035.1 Pomatoschistus microps | reverse complement strand
CTGTGTGCGCAGGAAAGAGTTGTGTGTGCGCAGAGACCTAAAAGCACTGCGCGATTGCGCACGCGCGCAGCTTAGAGGGAACATTGCTCTTGAGCTGTTTTATATTCACACTCCTATGTGACAATTGATATGAAAGCAATTGTAGTTATTGCTCGCTTGTCACTCAGGAAATTCTCTCTGCATTGATTATGTCAGCTCAGCTTGAGAAATATGGATTTCTGTGTTTGTTTTTGTGGCTATGAGGGATATTTGCATTAGATGAAGTGTCTCGCATGTGTCAGATAGTGTGTGGAGAGTGGAGCAGCAGTGACAGTGTGGTGCTGGTTATCTTCTGAAGGACATCTGCTGTGCGTTTGCCAGGGCTCTTGGAGGTTAATCTAATCATGGAGCTACACAAGAGCCCAACTTCCTGTTCTCTCGCTCGGGTAACGAGAGCTGAGGGCCAAAGGAAGTCCATTCTCTGCATTCAGAGTTTTGTTTTGACAAAGCCAGTCTTTCCTGTTTCAGCCAGGCAGCGACCCGCCCTGTACATCCTATTTCACAGTAGTTTTACTGGAGACTTTTACAATTGTGTTTCTTTGGAAAATTCACAAACAATGACCGATAAAGGAACATTGTGTCAACAACATAAAATGCATAAATATAGTTGTGAATTATGGGCAAAAGCTCAGAATGGATGTTCTACTCAAAGAAAATAATTTACATTTATTGTTTCATTTGATTATTTGAGTTTAATGATTTTGCTTATTAGGAAATGATTCAAATAATTCCATAGTTGGCTTAAATAGTAATTGCTCCCTTGGCAGAGCAACCAAACTATGCTATACTTGATCTATGTTTTTTTTTTTGATGCCCTTTGGCTCTAAGTGATTTTTTTCAAAGTATTTCCTTTGTTTCAACTGTTTGATTCTCTGATCTATGTTGGCGAATGTACAACTCTGTAATGTCCTCCAAAATAACTGCCTTTGTGATTTTGGGTTATACAAAAATAAATGGAATTAAATTGAATTCCACAAGTGGTCGCTTTAGTCTTCCTGGGATCCATTCAGCATAAATCAATTCACATTTGAACACAGTTGACAACATTGTAAAAAGTAACGTATCATTATTGTTGTTATTGTTATTATTGTTACAATCAATATTATCGTTTTATTATCTATTATTATTCCTTCATTTATTTAATTAATTTTACCTTAACTGTATTGTACAGACAAAGACACACGGTAAAAAGCTACAGGCTAATTTTCATCTGCAGGCCCTGCCTACGTCACAGCAAGTTTACAGTGTGCAAAGAATAGATGAATAATTAATAACCATAACATATCTTAACATAGGTCATTCACACATTGTTGTTATATTTTTGTCGTATATTTATATTTTTTTGCCTTAATGCCCGAAGATCTACACTCAAAAATGTTCTTCAAACAGCTACTGTATATTGTTACATATTATTTCTCTATTATGTTTAGGAAATTTTAATTTTGACCTAACTAATTGTTAATCAGTTTGCAGTTGTCCTCGGGTCCTACATTGATCAAATTCACTCACGCAAAGATAATTTTAGTTGGCTAATTATTTATAGATAACGGCTCCAACTGTTAAGTAGTGTTTCTGCATTACCACAATGGATCAATATGTTTTCCTCATTTCATTAAAGCTGTCAATACAAAGCTCTTAAGCTCTTGTTCTGGTAATAGTCCAGAGCCGTGGGTCATCTGGTGCATTTGGTCAATATATCTACTTCTTTTGTACAAGACCAATTATGAACACAGCCAAATCTCTGGACTTTCCAGACTTGAACCAGGGCACACACGGCCACTGAAAGCCCAGCTGGCATATGTTTGTTTGATATTTTGCGTGTCGTAAAAGGGCCATTTTATACTGAAGGAGCATTAATGGATTTGTCCTTGAAGTGTAGTCATACGGCTTGTGCTGCTGGCCAGTAAAAAGGCAGATCAATCTTTAAGACAGTAATGGAGAAGGGCGACAACAATGTTTTCACTGGATGCGGCAGTCTTGCTACAGTTATATTGCAGCTCATTAAATAGGCTTACAAAGACTTTCTTCTGTGATGCCTAGGCAGCAGAAAGCATGTCAACAAGCTGACTAGAGACTTTTCAGACATTTTTGATGCCAGATTGTATCAAGCTGTTACAAAGGAGAATTATAATTTATCAAAAATGTCAAGTCATTTAGGTGAGTATGACCCACATGGCCTCCATCTTAAACACACTGGTACCGTATTGATGCAAACATAGAAATGACCTTGTCTCGTAACTCTGTCATTTTGGTCAAAAACTAACACATGCATTTACTATGCCTATTTAAAGAGAACATCATAAAATTTTGTGGGAAATGTGCAATTAGCAATGAAAACCAAGCAGCTCTAAAGCAGCTGAGGGGGTGCCAAAGAAACCACTGCACCTAACAAAAGAAAGTAGAAAAAGTAGATGGTTTGATCTGCTCTTAATACTACTATACTATATAATACTATAATACTGTTTTTTTGTCAAATGTAGTCACATTTTGAATATGTTCAGTATTTTGTGCACTTGTTTTTCTCCTTCATATGTTTTTTCTGGGTGTATGTTGTCATCTGGAGATGATGATATTTAAATCTTTGGATGACTTTCTGATATTTGTGACTTACTAAGATAAAAGGGTTGTATGTGTATAGGTTGTATGTAACATACAGTATGTAAAAAAAATATTTTACTTTTTTTCTCTCTGTATCTCAGTTCCTTATCTTATCCCATTTATGCTCACTCACCCCTTTGCCCTTCATCTGTTAAGGACGCACAGACAAAGCAGAATCCTCTGTAATGACTGATGATTATCTGTCTCCTATAGGAACACTTCCTGGAGGTCATTCAGAACCAGGAGTTTCTGCTGCTTCCCACAGCAGAGATTGTGAAGCTGCTCTCCAGTGATGACATCAACGTCCCTGATGAGGAGACCATCTTCCAGGCCCTCATGCTGTGGGTGCGCCATGACGTGCAGCACAGGCAGCGGGACCTGGGGGTGCTCCTCTCCAACATCCGTCTGCCTCTTCTCCCGCCACAAGTACGACTGATGACACAGCGTTAATGAGAGAACTACATCAAACAGAAAATAACTTCACTTAATGTTTTACCACAAGAGCGTTGCACATTTTGACAGTTTAATCAGACAATACATCTATTCTGTATTGCTCTCTACGTACTTTTAGCAGCAGATAGAAATAGAGCCCATACTTTAAAGTCAAATAAAGTGGAAACTATATGTGAAACAAGTCAAGGTTAAACAATGCTCTCCTATCCCTTTGCTACCACAAGAGGGAGAAGTATAAAACATTTAGGTTATTGCTGACTGCAATTGCAGCCAAACGATAGTAAAGAACATAATTTCACCTGAAAAACTAATTTAGCGTGATGTCATAGTGGTACAATGACATCATACTATTACAGGACAGAGACCAGGAATTTGTAGACAGAAGGAGTTACATGTTTGTGCCAAACAATCTTGATATGATATAACATAAGCAGCATGGTTGTGCCCGTTATTACAAAATATTCTAACAATGCACTGGTTTTACATAACTGTAAAGGTGTCGGTTTCTGAGCATGCCCAGTCAGGTCCGCTCTGTCATTCTGGTTCTTCAGGAGATTTGAGGCTTCATAGTAAGTGTTGCCTTTGAGCTAAACAGCTCGGCTTTGACAGCAAGTATTTGTGCCGGCAGCAGTAGCAGTCTGCAGCAACAGACACAAAAATGGCAGCCATTCAAGCTTTCGAAGGTGATTTATTCTGATGTCTCATGGATACATGCTTTGAGGTTGAAGAAACCACAACTCTGACAAATACAACATTATTTCATATGGTTTCAAATTCTCCTATGACTTCACTGACAGTCAGATACATATGTCTGACACTTAAGGACAAAACATATATAAGGACATTTATATAAAGACAAAAACACCTGTTACGACCCAGTTCTGCTAGAGGTAACAAAAAACCCAAGATGTGAAATGGAAAAGCAAGTGTCTAATGACAGGCAAGTAAAAGATAAGTGGACATAAATCAAAAGGACACAAAACAGGACATAACGGGGTAACTCAATGCTACCAAAAAAAAACCTACACTAAACACTTTACACTAATACACATAGAACTCAACACTAAACTGACTGTTGTCTTAAATAAAATGTCACAAAAAACAAACCTCAAAGTGACAAATAAAAGAGACAAACCAAATAAAAGCAATACAGACTATGTTTTTAAGTCATTGCCACCACTTGTGACAAGGACAGACATTCTCATTAGGACGATATAGCACACCAGGAACACACAGCCCCGAACAGGTGTGAAGTGTGGCCTTAAGCGCAGAGTGACTCCGGGTGGGTAAGCTGGATTGGCCAGGTGCACCGCTGCTCCTCCAATCAGCACCTGAGTCACGAACGTCTGGGAGGTGGGAGGGCCAGTGGTTCTCCAATCACAGGCCAGGGATCTCAAAACAAGAGGGGTTGCCACACACACACACACAAACACACAAAATACAAAACAGGGCCCAGGGCCGTAACAACACCCATTATGACCTAACACTTGCATGGAAAGTGCTGCATTAGTACTTATACAGTGTAAAATAATATTAATATATCTTTTCTAGCTTCTGGCAGATCTTGAAAACAACAAAATGTTCTCAGATGATCTTGAATGTCAAAAACTTCTGATGGAGGCCATGAAGTACCATCTTCTACCAGAGCGCCGGCCCATGTTCCAGAGTCCAAGGACTAAGCCCAGAAAGTCCACTGTGGGAGCACTGTATGCTGTTGGGGGAATGGATGCGACAAAGGGTATCTTTAATCAATCTTCTCCACCAGCATTGACCCAGAGTGCCTTTCTAATACGCAGTCTTTGCTTTAGGTTCTACAACTATAGAGACATATGACCTGAGAACCAACACGTGGGTCCAGGTTGGAATTATGAACGGCCGTCGACTTCAGTTCGGTGTGGCTGTCCTGGATAACAAGCTGTATGTAGTCGGAGGCCGAGATGGACTCAAGACTACAAACATGGTAGAGTGCTACAATCCAGTCAGCAAAGTCTGGTCCACAATGCCTCCTATGTCCACGCATCGACATGGGCTTGGTGAGAGAATGGATTTTTGTACAAACGTTAAGCTAGATGGATGTACTTTATTAATCCAATTGAAAATGATCTGCACACTCAATATCAGTCACACATACCTTTACATTCCGCTTTTTGTATATTGTTTACAGAAATCTACTGATTCGATTGTACATTTGAATCTAATCTAATGTCAGAACAATGCAACAAAATGCATTTTAGAATCTAACCAGTAGTGCAATGGCGCAAGTATAGGATAAAATTTACAACACAAGATACAAGTATTTTCATATATGTGAGACTGTACAAAGCTGCTGTTGCTGGTATATACATGAATTATATTACATTACATTCAAGCAGGGGCTTCCAACCTGCAGCTTGGGAACCACCAGTAGCTCGCCACCCCCTTCCAGGTAGCTCGCCAAAGGATTTAGGAAAAAACAAATCAAATAATGTACTTTCAATTTTAGATTGTATTATTCATTATCATTATTTGTTATTGTAAATGGACTTACTTTGTCACTAGTAACAAATATGTGATAAATAATGTATAATATAATATATAATAAATAATGACCGTACCCAATATCAGCCTTGTTTACACCAATATATCACCAATTCTTTATCCAGGGTCGCTTAAATGAGTAGCTCTCTGTCTTTATCGTCCCCGGAAAGTAGCTCTCTGGATGAAAAAGGTTGGAGACGCCTGCATTAAAGTGTATCTAATGGGCTTTAACAATTGAGAGTGCGTGTGTTGATGCCTTCTTCCCTCAAAATATTGAAATAACAAATTAGTAAGTTTGTCATATGGAAAACCGTATTCTGAGGGAATTAATAACATAATCATTGCCTCCTCTTTTTCATCTTTACCTTGGCTAGGGCTTTCAGTAGAACTCAGTGATCTTTCTCGCTTGTGTCACTTACGGCAACACATGCGCCCAAAAACAGCCGGAGCCAAGCTTTGAAGGGTCACTTCACAGCGGGCAGGCTGTACAAAATCACACTTTCTTTAAAAGATGGACTTTTGATATTTTCTCATTCCCTTATCAAAGCTCTGCAGTCTGTTCTGGCCTTGCTCCTCTTCCTTTTATCCTTCACTTGTCCAATAAATCTCATATCACACATGCTTTTGATTTACAGTTGAAACAGGTCTGGGGCTAACAGAACAGGGAGATCTTGTCAAAGCGTTCAGCTGGCGCCCCGTGTGGTTGGACCTATCACTGTACATCACCTGGGTAGCCTTTCATCTTCTCACACCACAAATATGTCTTGCTGCTTGTGCCCTGAATATATTGAGAGTGAATTTGTGCAAGTTTAGAGTCAACAAACACTGTGTGAGACCTGCTGCTTGAATAGGGGGGAAAGGCACGAACAAATCCTGTTTTCTATTCAGGAAACACCCATTCCATAAAAAGTCTCCCCAACAAGAAGGATGTCTCCGATTTTTAAAGCTCCAAGTAAATATCTTTTCACTGACAGTTGAAGTGCAGTGTTGAATCAATGTTATATTGTTTACATCAATCTGAGAGACATGGCAGCTTTAGTACAACAATTTGATTTGTCAAGGGAAAGAGGTTCTGTTTGCATATGTAAAAGAAAGTGAAGTAAAACTGTGGTTTGGTCAATTATGGTGAAACATGATTCATCTTCTATTTTCATTTTATTGCAGCAGTAATATTTGACATTCAAGTATTCAAACAATTATGAATGTATTCATAAAGCACATGTGCCATGTGAAACTATAAACATTGTTTTGATCAATATTTTTAAACCAAACATGTTTTTATACAGATCTGTATTGACTATGTATTGACTATGTGCAAATACATTCTATAGAATATGTGAACCACTTTTGTTTAGCGGCAATGGTAGAGGTCAACCAATGACAAAGAAACACACTGATTTCCAAAAATATGCATTTGAGGACAACTCCCCTAAAGCGTCTTTATGATAGAGCAAATTTGATTACTCATTCCACACGTTAACTTACAGTTGTGCCCTTAGGCCCAACTGTAAGTTAACGGCTTGTTTCTGTGCCTGCTGCAGGCATCGCTGTGCTGGAGGGGCCCATGTACGCGGTGGGGGGCCACGATGGATGGAGCTACCTGAACACTGTGGAGCGCTGGGACCCTCAAGCCCGACAGTGGAACTATGTGGCCAGTATGTCCACCCCCCGCAGCACCATGGGCGTCACTGCGCTCAATGGAAAGTGAGTAAGACTTTGCTCAACAATAAATAGCAGTGGGTCATGTGACGGGATCTCAGTCCTCTGTGGACCCTCTGTGGACCCTCTGTGGACCCTCTGTGGACCCTCTGTGGACCCTCTGTGGAGCACCCAGGACACTCAAATACAAACACAGTGCTGTAAAGATGAGCCTGAGCCTGAATATGAATGCACAAGAATTTCAGAGCCTTTTGACTTTTCCCTTCCATTGTCTAAAAGCATGAAAGATACTCAGGCCTGTTTGGTAACTCGGTTTAATCTAGAATTTGTTTGATTGTAATTAAAGTACAATTAAGCATACACTAAAATTTATTTCGGTATTTTACCTTAAAATCTATTTATGATTGTCATTACGTACATACAAAGTGACATACAGTATATTAAACCTTCTTAAAGTTCATTCTCAAAATTTCAAATTTTTACCAAAATTATAACAAACAAAGGCTTGATAAATCTCATGTATAATGAGTTCGTCATGTATTTGTTTCACGTTTAATTACATAAATAAACATACTTTTGAACGATATTATAATTTTTCAAATCTAACTTGTAGATTTAAGTCTTTTTCTCATGGTTTATCTGTGAGGACACAAGTTGTTAACAATAATAAATGAATAAAAGGGCAAAGAAGCACTATGACTCAAACGTAAGTGTGTAGAGCAGCAAGCAGCAGTACTTTGAGGCTCTGCAGCGAGACAATGCAGTTCTGATTAAATATCATTACAGACCTATAATTATACGAGGCAACTGTTTCTTTTGTAATTACACAGAGACCACACAGAAGGCCAGCTTTATGTCTAGCTCTTGGACACACACAGACAAACCCGGGACACCGTTTGGGTTATATCACATATTCATATTTACGCTACACGTGTTGCAACAAAGAATGAACCATTTCACATTTATACCTAGTTGCAAAACCACAAAGAAGCCTAGTATCCTGTCAGCGCTAGAAGAATCATTTGCTCTTGTCTCTACTTGCTGCGAGGCCTCAGAGGTACAGGCCGTTCCAGCAACGTTATGCCATGAAAGTGAACTATCCGGAGCAGTTTGACTTAAAAACAAGCTCTTTCAAACAAGGAATTTGCTTTTCTAATCCGTTATCTTGTGTTGAACAATGTGTTTTTTCAGACTTTTTGCAGTGGGAGGCAGGGATGGCAGCTCTTGTCTCAGATCCATGGAGTGCTTTGACCCACACACCAACAAGTGGAGCATGTGTGCACCCATGACCAAGAGGCGGGGGGGCGTTGGCGTGGAAACATACAACAACTTCCTGTATGCAGTGGGAGGACACGATGCCCCAGCTTCTAACCACTGCTCCAGGCTGTCTGACTGTGTTGAGAGGTCTGTACAACTCACTCCGAAAATATGTGTGAAGTAGCACTGGAAAATATGCGGGGAGGAAGAGGTTTGGCTTTGATTCGGTCAGAAAATAACAACAGCAACAAGAGCCAACACAAAAGAGAGCAAAAGGAGAAAAAGAACATTTGGTTTTAGCTTTCTTCCATAACGCACGGAATGGGGTGAGATTCATCCATAATTGTTTAGCTCCCCCTGGTGGCCACTCTCTTTAATGGAATTGAGAGTTGATGAGTTTTATAGTCTGATACATACAAAATGCATTAAAAAGGAATCAGCCTTGTGCAAAACATTTTTTCTTAACATTTCAGTATTTGTTAAAAACACCATTCAAATTAGCTGTACCTTTGCTGAAACTAATAATTTAATTGTCTGAAATTAAATGCATGCTATGAAAAACATTAGATCAGTTGTTTGTATGTTTTTTGTAAGTATACATTGGCCCCTCCTCTGAAAAGAAAATTCTAAAATCTCAGTCGGACTATGATCAAGGTGTAAGGCTGGCTTTCACAGTGATGTCACGTCATTGGATAGCCCCTTGTGAAGATCCATATTACTAGCCTCATCTCATCGTCATTGATTCGCTTTGTCTGATTAAGATGCTGTTTAGAAGTGGCTGAGTGTCTGTCAACAAATTGGGAAAAGAATATATATTACAAATTTGAAAATTTATATTGTATCTAGATTAATATATGTGTATCTGAAATGGGAACATGAGCTGGGGTTAGACCAGACATGGGCAAACTTTTCCTTCTGAGGGCCACATTGGAAATTAGGTCCGGATCCCGACAGCCGTCTGATAAACCAATGTTTTTCTCAGGCTTCATTTTAAAACACAAATGTATTGTTTATATGAAAAAAATAGCTCTGCACAAAGCACAGAGTTGGGTTGTATGGTGTTTAAACTGAAATTACCCCACTGTGGGATGAATAAAGGCTCTTAACCTAACCTCTCTTGATATTAATCTTAATCCAAATAAATTGAGAAGGGCTCAGGGGCCTGATAGAAGCACCCAAAGGGCCGCATCTGGCCCACGGGCCGGGGTTTGCCCATCACTGGGTTAGACCGTCATGACCCTACTGAGGATGTGGAGCTTCTGCATTTCCTCCAGGAGCACCGGTTTCCCCCACAACCCAAAACATACAACATGAACATAGTGAGAGTACAGCATGGTGGATTCTGTAGCTTCAGTGATATTATTATTATTTAGAATGATGTATGTACAAAGTATGTATAAGCAGACATATTTTTGTATTCCAGTCTCAGTATTACAACAGCATGAGATATTAGTTCAGGAAGGAGGGATAACTGTACAGAAACTTTCTTGCTTCAGCCTCCTCCTTTTGATCTTGTACCAAAATGTAATATTGTATTCTGTTAGGTTGTGCCAGCGTATGAATGTAAACAGCTCAAATAATGAAAAAAAAAAAAAAAATGGTGAAGTTGCGTTTTGTTTAAGCTTCACTCATCAGGAGGACAAAGGAATTCAGGAATCCGTATATACGTTAACCCTTTCATGGTTTCCTCAACCATTTGGTGGATCACGTTTTGATTCTCTATATCTACATGAAGCTAAGAACTGAAACCTACCTCATTGTGGCCTTTGATTAAAAAAATAGTGGTTCAAAACGTGCTCCTACATCTTACAATATCCAAAAACATTATTCTTTTTACTTTGCTTTCTTCAAGGAGTGAACATTAAAGGGTTAAGAACATATATGCATGATCTTACAACTAATCTAAGTGCTATACAAATAATTCTGCCTTGCCTAATGCACGTGTAGTCCAATAGCAGAACTTTACCACGGCTCTAAAGTTGAAAGAGCTCTCTCTGTGGGGAGTTGGTCCTTTGCCGACGGTTCCCTTGCTGTCGGCTCAGTATCTGCCAGCTGCTACTCAACCCCACATTTACTTTGAAGCACAACTTCAGCTCCTGCACTGAACACAGCACCCCCTAGTGACGGCTGGAGAGAATCATTAAAGCCCATCTGCACCACAAAGCACACGTTTGAAGAAGTAAAAGGCTTTGTTTTTTTTGTTTTTTTTGTTTTTTCTCAGGTACGATCCAAAGACAGACACATGGACCACAGTGTCTCCTCTGAGCGTGCCCCGGGACGCGGTGGGGGTGTGTCTGCTGGGAGACAGGCTGTATGTGGTGGGCGGATATGACGGACAGAGCTATCTCAACACTGTGGAGTCTTATGATGCGCAGAATAATGAGTGGACTGAGGTATGGCTTTCAAGACTCATAATTACAGTGTCCCAGAGTTGGCCCAGCATGAAAGGGAATCAAAACAAAACATGAGGAACAGTTGGGATAGAAGAAATCTCTAGTGTTTAATCAGTGATGGTTAGGGTTTGTCAGTTTAAATAACAAACTTGATTCTAACACGAAAAACAAACTCAATACCAATTTTAAAGAAAATAGGACGAATTGTTTTTATTTATAACATTACATTTAATAGGACATTATAGGTACTTTTTAACATATACATTTATGAATATATTAATTTTGTCTTCTTAAAAAACACACACATACACGGCACGGTTCTGAGTGGAGTTGGCATGTTCTCCCCGTGTCTACGTAGGTTTCCTCCGGGTGCTCCGGTTTCCTCCGGGTGCTCCGGTTTCCCCTACCACTAAAAAATACATGCACAATAGGTATGAATGTAAATGAGAGAGTGAATGGATGGTGTTGATTGGGGGCTGATGCTCCAGTGTGTTCGGCGACTCGCTCACGTCATCACCGTGTGTGGAATGATTGGAACAATATCTGAACTCTGAACATTGTAAAGCGCTTTGGGTGACCTTGGTCTGTAAAATGGGCTACATAAATAAACAATACTTACTTACTTACTTACACACACACACACACACACACACACACACACACACAAAAACACAAGCACACAAACACACAGGTCCAGGCCAAATGCAATATGCAAAATATGGAATTCTGTGTAAAAAACAAGACAAAATTGTCCAACATGTAGACAGTACTTTCTTTGTTACCGTACACTCTCGCTGTAACATAAACATTGTCATCTTGTACTTTTTGATGGTACCACCAGGTTTAATAATAGTTCTGATATGAAAATCATTCAAAAACTGATCGGAGAACTCACACTTCTCCTTACTTGTAATATTCTGTTGAGTGCAATCTGGGTCAGACTAGTTCGCCATTTTGTTTTTAAATGGGTCAACACAACTTTTGCGTAACATACAATGACGAATCTTTTGCTCGTTTATCCCCTTAAGCCTCATTTTTGTTCTTTTTCACCGCCTCTACAACCCTACAGCAGGAGCGTGGCTGCCTGTTAACCTTCTGTGTCTTCCTGTAGGAGGTCCCTCTCAACATTGGCCGAGCAGGCGCCTGCGTTGTGGTGGTGAAATTGCCTTGAGCCCTTTTGTCTCATGACGGCGAGAAAAACAAGCGGCAAAGACGAGCGGACAAACAAAAGCAACAGATCAAGGACAGATCCTTCGAGAATCATTGTTTGATTTTTTTCACCAGCTTTGACGCGGCTCTCCAGTTTGTTTCGGAGCGGAGCACATGCAGAGACTTGCCTATAAACCATTGTCTCCATCATTAGCGCTCTGTCTGCCCACTGGGAGCACTTGCCCAGAGACTGGAATAAGCCGCGCATTCTCGGCATTCTCAACCGATCAAGAATGTTTTCCATTTTTTTTCTTTTTTTTTAACGGAGCTGGCAAAGCTGTAGCGTAACCAGTGCCAAACCCTTGCTCCGCTGGGTAGTTCTATGAAAAGTTTTGTAAATGCCGACACTTTTGAGTTTTAAAGCTTTGTTTTTTTTATAAGAGACTGAGGTTGTCAAAGTTTATAACAGCACTTTTATCATGTCTGACGGAACGTTTTATGTATTAACCGCAAGTATAGCCATTCATGTAAAAACGTGTCAGTGTTGCAGATGAACAGTGAAAAGACAGTAGCTCTTCATTGGCTTTTGAATAGAGGACACTTTCTATACAGCAACCTGGCTTCCTACAAACTTGTTCCTAATTTGTCTCACATATTTTTCTTTTAATTCTATATCTATTATTGATTTTAGTAGTCCTCTATCTCTTATAAAGCCCACCCCCCTTGTTGTCTGCTTCACATCAAATTTCAAAAAAAAAAAAAAGGCAACTAAAGGGTCAAATATATGAAGTAATTTTATAACTCTGCTGCAGAACACCAAAGTATTTTACTGTCTTCTTACTTATGAAATAAAGGTTTACAATAGCGTGTATTAAATATATCATATTGATATTACACTTGGCTGTAGAACAAAAATGTCAAACGTTCAAATGTTATGGTGACGCAATGACCGCTAAACCGTATCACCATGGCAACCGTGGCACCACTCTTAACATAAATATTTATACAAAGTAGCATCAGAGTCTGTTTATGTCATGAATCTCCAAATAGTGGTGTTAAATCATGTAACAGAGATGTGCGTTTTACTGTTCAAGTTAAATAGGAAAAGCAGAAGTGAAATTACATTGATCGGTGCTAAACCATTAGTAAAGTTGTTATTATTAGTTTTTTTTTTTACATTTATTAGAATTTATAAATTTTATTCAAGCCATGCTCAATATATTTCAATTATGTCAAAACCAGAAGCCATTCCTCCATGTCTTCACTTGAAACATAGAAGATTTTGCAGAATGTATTTTATGCCTTTTTTGTGTTCTATCGTTTACTTTTGTTAACACTTGCACTACTGACGCGTCACAACATCTATACGGTGACCAAACTGTTTCCTTTATTTTGAACTTTACAATTGCCCTGGCTATAAAAGTAACAAATGTAAACATGTATTTTGAGGCCATCTTTTGATTTCTATGTTTTTGTACAGCATGGAAATAAAGCGACCTGTGTCTTTTACGCATGTTCAAATCCATGAAGGATGCCGCCGCACTGGTCAATGCTTTCTCTTCATTTCCTGATAACAACGTATTTACAAACCAAATGTCCTCCCACTCGCCCCAAAACGTTTGCTTACATTTGAATGGCTTTGCTTACTCGAGCACGCGACATCTCCTACAACCCTCTTTCCTGTTTTGTATTAGCGTATTCTGAACCCTATTTGTTAAAGGAGACACAGCATGGAATATTGACCTAGTTTTTGGTGTTTTTTTTTTTAGCTTTTAATCATTGTGGTTAGGGTTAGGGTTCGTGGTTAGGGTTAGGGTTTAATCATTCCATCATGAACAGAGCTGGAATAGTTTTTAGATTCATCCACGCTAATGACTAATATAAACAACTTATGGAACAAACATGTCCCCTGTCCCTTCTGTCTAAAAGCTCTTATCTCAGGCGTGTAATAGTTGTCGTGAGATGAAATGGGGATAGATCCAAAATGCAGGAATGCTAAAATAATGATGATAAATTAAAGTCCAAGATGAAAAAACAAACTCCAAACAGGATATAACAATGAACCAGCAACACGGGGAGAGGAGCACAGGTACATATGACACAGAGACACAGGCAGACAATCAACACAGGGGAACATGGACAGGAAGTCAAACTAAACCAAAACCCCAGAGAAGTCCAAATGAAAGTAAAAATGACACAAAATCCACACCATGACAATAGTACAATGTGATAGTTCTGTTCAGTGTTTGCAAACAAAGACAACTGCAGATGAGCGTGCTGTATATCCCTTGGTAAACTAGAAATTGGGGTTAGAACAAATACTGAACAGTGCGACATACAGCATCCTGGTATGTTGATGCACTGATCTGCCTCCTCCTGCTGGTGTAAATTGTGCCGGTCAAATTTAGAAAAAAAAAACAAAACAACAATTTCAACTCCTCGGTCTCAGGTGATAGCATAGAGAGTTACAGGCAAGAAGCATTTTTTTTTACACTTTACACTCAACTGAAGATATAGCATCACATTATACAACATGAGATGACAAACTATTGAGTCTCCTAATTTTTATTGGCCCAAAAAAAGCATAATATTATGTCTCTTTTCACCACTACTAATAATAATAATTGGCGGCCAAACAGCTTCGATTTCAAGGTTAAATCAGCTTCAATTGTATTTCACTTTTCCTGTGTGACTCTGTACTGTCATGTTGTTTTGAATACAGTCATTCCTCATCACCACCATCTTCTTTGCTGAAGGAGAATACTTAGACCAATAGTAAGAATTTGATTAAGTTTGTCCAATGAGGATGCTGTGATGGTCAGCATGGGCGGTTGGGTCTAAAGGCAAGGTTTTCTTGCCTTTTGAAAATATTTATCTCTCTGGACGATTTGAAAAGTAACTTGACTTTCACTTTAGCAAAAAAAGAAGGAAAAAAATGCCCCAAACAACCTTTTAGATGACAGTAGAAGTGTGCAGGAACTCATTAAAAATAACCCGTGGTTACTCCGATCTAATGCATATTAAAAGATAAAAACATGACTGAAAGCCAAAATCTCTGTGTGCTTGTGTGAATTCATGTGCTTGTTAAAATGTCTATGGTCGGTTGCTCATTTCAATTCCCTCAAATTAGATGTTTCATACTTCAATCCATTACCAAAAAAAAACCTCTTTGCTGGTTGTAAAATTCCAACCATTCATAATAAACACAAAATGACAGTGAATGCACCATTTATCAAACTTTCTTTTAATTAAATTTGAGAAACTTTTGAATATTGAATTTTCCCCCAATATCCCCTACTAAAGCATTTGTAAGAGCTGTAATTAAACAAAATACAAACAGGCCCAACACATCACAGGCTACTTTTAATTACAAGCAGCCATCAGAACCCTGCCTGTATTGTCGAAAGTCCTGCTGTTTTAGGATTACACAATTATAATTCATTAATGATTCCTGAATGGCATCGCATTGACAATAGGATAAATGAAACGCACTGAACAAACACAATAATACATGCTTAATTTGAACATGTAGTTTTGTTTCCTGTCAAAAGAGGGCGCTGTTATACCACTAAGGACACGGCTGAGTTTATCGCAGCGAGCTCAGTCAATCTTCTGAACATACCACAGTCCTCTTAATAAATGTCATACAATATTAAGAACGATACTTGAGCTAATAACCCGGCATAATCATCGGCACGCAATGATGAAATGTTGGGAAATTGTCAAAGTCTCATGCTTCTTACTGCAGCTTAAAATACATATAACTGGTCCAACTTCAAAGTAGATTGTGAGTTTTACAGGAATCATTTGAATAGATTACGATTCATTTTCTTTGACATTTGCAGTAAAACCCTATTGGGATAAATGTGCAAAAGTCAGCAGTGTGCACAAGACAAGTCCATAATGTAAATTAAAACAAGGTTAAGGGTCCAGAAATAAAACAAACTAAAAAAGTGCAGGAAATAATTGACACTGTGAAATCGATCAACTAAAACAGCAAGCTCATTAAAGTGCTCTGGCAACAGCTTGCGGATGCACAACATTTAGACATGTATGTATGTATTTGACATATATGCAAGCAGGCAAATGCTTATGGTTCCTAGAAAATTAAGTGATGTTTTTAATTACATAGACTTGCATTTACAGGTGACTACAGTTGTCTTTGTTTTCATATGATAGAAATTGGAGAGCCTAAAGCGACTGCCCCAAAACAACACTACTCAGAAAGAGATCTGCATGGAGGAATGGGCCAAAATACCAGCAACAGTCTATGAAAACCTTAAGAAGACAGATAACGTTTGACCTCTGAGCATAGCCAGCATAGCCAACTGTATACAACAAAGTATTGTGACTGACTTTTGTTATTGACAACACTATCATAATTTCCAACCAAATTCTTAAGAAAATTGTTTTTCTGTATTTTTTTTCCCATTTTGTTTCTCAAAGTTGAGGTATAACTATGATGGCATATACAGGTATCTCTCATCTTTTTAAGTGGGAGGTCCCATCTTGGGTAATTAGTGTCTATTGCCCCACTGTAACAATCCTCGTTTTTAATCCAAGTGTGTAATACATCCCGCAAAAAAGGCAGAGTCCAGACTGTTTTTAACTTTTTCCCGCAGAAAAAAAAAATTTGACACATGAAATTGCAGCAGAGCATAATTGTTCTCTGCCAAAGTCCTGACAGAAAAAATGTGACGAACAAATCAAACAGTCAGACGGCTCAGGGAAAACGCCTGAAGAGGATTTGCGATGGTTTTATTGTCAAAACACAATGCAGAGAAATAAAATATATAAAGAAAGACGCATTATTCGAGATTGTCTGGGGGGACAAAAGACAAGACGTATCTTTCCACGAATGCCAAAACAAACTGTCAACTCGGAATAAGGGCGTTTCGTCAAGCCAGCCTAAATAAGCCTGTTAACATGACATTTTTGACAGGTTGCAATAGAGCGCTTGTGTCAGTCCAAATTTTCCCATTCAGGTGACGCCATGTGGACTTTTTTTGTTTTCTCGGGTGAAATTCAGATCCTATTCTTGTTCAGGCTGCAAAATGGATGCAAAGTCTTTTTCCACTACACCGCAACAATAGGTGAGTTGTCAATTCTAAATTTTGAAGCCAAATTATTACCAACATCGATGTAGTCCAAATCACTTACTAAATACATACCAAGTGACATTACTGATTTTTCTAGCGGCGAGGGAGATAACAAAAAAACTACGATGTTATATGGAAAAGGATTCATTTAATACAGGAATGTAAATGATTAGTTGACGCAATTAAATGGGCAAAATACAGGAGTGGAAAAAGTGGAAAGAGGGTAACAAAACAAGCTAACAATTCAATTCATTGTATTCTCGTATATAGCCCTGAATCACAACATTAGCTATCTCGGAGAACTTTACAAAACTGTTGAATTCGCCAAAACAGATCAGAGAATCAAACAAGAAATAAAGTAGAAAACACATTGGTATTGGTAGATAAGAGGCAGAACAACCAACGTCCATAAGTGTTGATGATAAATATTAACACTGGACTAAGCACTAAACCTTCTGCTGTCCCATTCAGATGACGCTATACTGACATTTTTTTTCTTCGCTCGGTTGAAATTCCCATCCTATTCTTGCTCAGGCTGCAGATTGGATGCAAAGTCTCCCTTCCTCTGCGCTGCAACAGTAGGTGAACTCGTATCTCTCACCTATAGTCCACGAACCTCTCCTGCCGCAGCCCTGTGAGTGTTCCTGACAGTGATGCTGTAGTGATACGTCCAGCGCAGATACACAGACTGACAGTGGTTTTCTTAGCTGATCAAAGACCGCAGACAAGTGCTGCTTCTCCCCCCCGAAACCCCGTCTAATAATAGTTGAATACATTGTCATCTCATTATCTTTGAAGAGGGGAAAGATCCGTGGTGTCTCCTGCCATCGCGCGGCCCTTAAGACTGCTGAAGCGCATTCCAGTCTCATTACGTTGAGTGAAAGATATCAAGACACCAGCCCATCTGTCTAAAAAAGCCCTCTACTCACATGTGTAGCCGGGATATGGTGCGGTGTTTATGCACGTGCAATTTGGCAGTAGATGAAGTACACACAAGTCTCTCTCAGTTTTAATATAGCAGCGTGCATGTGACATAGTTGGGATTGGGTTTGAATTTGTGTACAGTCGTATATAGAAGACTTGTCTCTTTGAATGTGACTGCAAGGCCCCCGAAGGAGAAGAGCCACAAATCATCGCTGTGTTCGGTCTGCGGTTCAGGCTGAAGTATTCAAATTCAATGTGCAAATGTTCAAAACCTTCACATTTGCTTTCTGTTGTCAATAACTCTGCGTACAGCCGCTCAAAATGCAGTGTTTTATTTGAATAACTGAAGGTAATTAATTCCTACCTCATCCTGTTATCATGATGTTTCGACCGTTCAGAATCAATGCAAATTGTAAACATGCAAAATTAGTTTCATTGAATATTTTTTCCGCATAATGATAAGCAAATGTTATTGAATAGGAGGCGAATGTGTGTCCTTGCCATAACCTCCAAGCAGTGGTCTTCAAACTGTTCCACAAAGGCACAAAGTACATGATTTTCCTTTACTTTTTAAACTGAGAAGAGAGTGAAAGTTTTTGATGACAAACACTGGTTAAACCCAGCAGCTTCCTGATTGGTCGAAATGTTTGAAGTCCTTGAGGCCTCTTGTCTTTGGTTCTCCTCCAGCAAATTTTACTGGTCGTAGTTATTCCAAGGGGAGGGACCATTTTAGATATATTATGGTGGAAAAATACTTACTGTACATAGTAGTACAGTGTTGCATGAAACATTCTTTCATTTCAAAATGAAATACAATCAAACTGGTGACATCACGTTTGAAAGCCTGAAGCCTCAATTGAGAAATGAGTAAATGCATGTTGCAATGATAATGAAACAAACTTATTTCATCAATATGACCAACATTTATGGTGAAAATAAGAATGTTGTTCAAAAGTTCATTTTTATCTGTAAATCAACTTCAAATGTGAAACTAATACATTAAAAAACCTCATTACTGGCAAAGAGCCTTTGATTTTTATAAAGTTGACGATTATGGTCCATTTAAAAAACATTTTTATTTTATGTTTTCAATTCAAATTTCAATTCAATTTATTCTTGTATAGCCCCAAATCACAACAGAAGTCATCTCAGAGGACTTTACAAAACCATTGAAATCATCAACACA
>JAPMNZ010942356.1:0-22945 GCA_029875035.1 Pomatoschistus microps | reverse complement strand
TATAAGCTACTATAAATGTAGTACTTTACGTCGACATCTAGCCATTACAGGGAAAAAATCACGTTGTTTTCTCATTTCCCTTATTATCGGTCTTTCTCTCAAATCCTTTATTCTTCTACTTAGTAGGTCAAGTTAAAACACTTATTCTAATAGGTCACAATAAGTGATTTTGCCGTCTGCTTTGTCTGTTTCCAGGCCATGTTCAGCTTGTGCATGGTGGAGAGCGAGGCGGATGAAGTTACACTGCAGGGAGTGACCAGCATTGGACTGAAGCACGCTTTAGACTTTGCGTACACTGGACAAGTAAGTGCGCCACTATTTTAAATTACACGTGTAAGCACTCAATAACACGTTTTATGGAAAATTCATATTCATTGTCATATTTTTGGAAAATTAATTGTGAATGTTCTATATTTGTGCATTTCTTTCATTTATTTTTCTTTTTATTGGATAAGGACAAGTGTACACAATCAACATGTAAGCCAAGGCTAATTTGCATTATCTGTCCCAAAAGCTTTTAACACAATTAAAACGCTTTTTATATTGTATTTCATCCACTTTATACAAAGAAAGATGTCCCTCAAGTCAATGTCATAGACAGCCACACAACTGGCTTGTTTTAGAAAATTGCATCTGTTCGTGTTTAAAACCAGCCCAGTCCAAGTTCAGTTTAAGAGTTTGCCCCTGGACAGAGAAGTCCAACTGTCCGAATGTTGTTCTGCTGAGGGGCACTTTCATGTTACTATTGTAAGAGCCTCATGTGATGGAGCCCACAGCCCTCAGAGAAACTAAGAGCACACTCAGGGCAGCAGGGGGATCGACTGTCTAAACATTTATACAACAAACTACATAACTAACTTATAGAAATCCATCATTTTGCCCTGTCGACTGCTATATTACATTCATGAAAAATCCGCACCCTAAAATGTCTTCCTATTCATACAGTATACTCCAACATTACATGGCCTCCACATATAAAAACCTTTCTCTCAGCTGTGCCTACACTACCATGATCTTTGTAATTACTTTTAATGTGATTCCCGCGGCGACGATGAGTGAAGTTGGGCTCGGTGAGGCTGTTTAAATAGGTCACCTCAGCAGCAGGCCGCGCTGCTTTTGGGTTGGCTCAGCTCCTGACTGTCAAGCAGAGATGATGCTTTATGAGATTAAGGCAGTCCTGGCACTCTAGACTAGTACATGTAAAATCCTCCAATCAACCATGCCTTGCTATGCAACAACCTGCTCAGGGACTACAGGTGTAAATTAGCACTCCTGCTACAACAACTATTAATGTTTATTGTACAGTGCCCATGTGAAATTACAACTATTGAGAGCAATGGATGTATTGGATAATTTACATGATCGAGAGAATGAACAAACCAAGAGTGAACAAAAAGGAATAATTCATGGGTGAAGCATTTTACATCTTTCACACAAACTAAACCCGTTGATCTCACAGTGGGGCTCCAATGTAAACCTGTGAATGTATCAAAGCAGAGAGGGTGTGTAGCCAGATCAGATTCTTCTTCCATGCACCCTTCATTGAAAGATTTCATCTGGCCAGGTAACGCAGGAGATTGATGAGGTTTGATTTACAGAGCCCTCCCCTCACTCACATAAAGCTGACATGCAGTAAGCTGAGCTCGATTTAAAGTGGTCCTACAGCAGCAGTGATGGAGAGACGAGAGCAGAGAGCAGGATATGAGCACTCCACTCACATTTATTTTTGTTATTATGGCGTGTTGTTGTACCCTAGCTGCAGGGCTTCAGAGCAGATTGAGTTAAAGAGAAAAACAATCACGATTGTTGTTTTTTATCATCTGATTACCTCTGCTTATTTTTACGTATCCGACGGATGCACAAAGGGAGGCGTTCAATAGAATTAGAGCTGTTATGCAAGAATAAAGGTATTGCTTACGGCCTTGAAGCCATATGGTGGATTATGAAATATCAAATTACTTAGGTTGTTTTTTGTAGATTGATACGCCCGATTCTCATACAATTACTTTTGGAAGGATTTCCAATGACTCTGAATTCAGTGTAATCGTATATTTCTAACTAAATCAGATTAACATCCAAGCTTGTTCTTAGAGTGATGTATTATATTGTGGGGAATATGTATTATTAATACATCCCATTATATCAACAGCCCCATGAAAGGCATTGGACATATTTTTATTCTACTAGTAGGACACCATTTAACATATTTCCCCCCCTAAAATACACTATACTAAATATTTATGAAAAAAAAATCTCTGGATGTTTGCTACATCACCATGGAATAAAGTATTATTTTGGTAATTGATTAGTGGGACAATTATTCTTAAATTTAATATAATCCTTTAAAACACAAAAGTGAATATGGATCTTTTACTCAAATTGGACCAAAACAAAGATAATATACTGCCACACGACAACATCTTCATATAAATTAGTAACACAATGTAGTTATTTAATCAATGAATGAATACACATGAATACACACTGCTTTATATGACCACATGCCAGACGCTTCCCATTTAAAAACTCAAAGAGGAGCATTGTATCAAAATCAGTGAAGCAAAAGGAAGTAACTTTAATACTTCTACCTCTGATGCTGATGGCTCTGTGGGCTAAATAGTAGTCCCCTTGATTATTCAGCATTATTAATATAAATCTCAACAATTCTCTTTTTTTACACCATTCCATATTTGCAAGCCTCACACTGTATGGGAGAAACGATTGTACATCTGCTTAAATTAGTGTTTAAAAGTAGTATTTCTACCTGGCTTCACTCCAGTGCTCATAAGGGCTGCTTTATATTTTCAAGCGATCATTTTAGCTGCTGTTCATCTCCTCAAACAGAAGGCCCTTTGGCAGATTCTGTGATGTAAT
This sequence comes from Pomatoschistus microps, assembly GCA_029875035.1. Classification (NCBI taxonomy): domain Eukaryota; kingdom Metazoa; phylum Chordata; class Actinopteri; order Gobiiformes; family Gobiidae; genus Pomatoschistus; species Pomatoschistus microps. The sequence goes on along the minus strand of JAPMNZ010942356.1, from coordinate 20,071 downwards.
AATTATCATATGCTGTAAAGATGATCACGCTGTAGACTCATGCTCGAGCAGTTGTTATTATGCTTAGCAATCTGCCGCAGTTATTCTCCAAGTCAAATAAATAAAGTCATTGTACTTGCCCAAAATCACACGCAGATCCCGAGCACAAATAATCTGGTTTTGGGTTCATGATAAAACAGTAACAGCATGTTCAACTATATCTTTTAAATTCGCTATAGTTATTTATCTAGATTGTATATGTGCTTCCTACTCTTCAATTATGCACTGCAAAATGTGGCAGAATTGTGCTCATTATAGTGGCTTCCGACAAATGGCAACTAAACCTTTGACTTAACCTTTGTGTAGAGGAGTTGCTGAGTCTGCTCCAGCACTGATTAATCATTGTCAGCACTTTAGGTTGGTAGGATTTAACCAGCTGGATTTCATGATGTACACTGCGTTGTGACAGCGTGTGAGAACAGCCAATGTCAAATTTCTCACATATCGCATGGGAGCGAATTAAGAAATGAAATGTTAACATAAACCATTTGTCATCATGCCCTTTGTGTTTGTATATAAATGAAATCAGCTTTCAAATTCTTATAAGGTAAAATGGTATTTCATTTTATATGTTTCCCTAAAATCTGGGGAATGTATTTCAAAGTTACAGTTCCACCCTGAAGAAATTGAATCTCTTTTATTGATGATTCATTATCCAACTTTTTGTGTGATTTTGTTTTATTAATTTATTTTTGCCCATAGATATGACCTTGCAGTGACCCAGTGGCTGTAGGAGTGGGCCTCATGGTGCTTTCACTTTTATCAGGGTTGTGTGTCCAGTGTTCCAGGATCAATTGTTTTGTATATTTTCCCCAGGGCCTGGGGTCCCACAGCAGAGAAAACCTTTGATCCGATAGTATCTTAGGAATCACTGTGGTGGAAGTAAAGGCCCCATGCTTCCCACTCATACAGCCAGTGTCTGATTGTGCAAGCATATACGTACCATTTGTTTCACATCAAAAGTTGAATAATGCCCCTTCAATGTCCACACACAGTGGATCTCAATCTTACAGAGTCAGTGGTGAGCACTGGTGTCCTCCTCTTTTCATGTTTTGGTGAGGTAACTTTATGTAAACCGGCTCACAGTATTTTCTTTGTCTCTGTGGTCAGATCATTCTGGAGCCAGCGGTCATACAAGACGTCCTGTCTGCGGGGAGCCACCTTCAGCTGCTGGAGCTCTTAGGCCTTTGCTCTCACTACCTCATCCAGGTTAGATTATCTCTATTGTTGCTTGGTTTTAGATTCATGTTTTATGTACAAATTGGATTCAAGCAAAATGTTAACATTTCCAGTCTGAAATTGACAGAACATGTCTGGCTTTCACACCTACCAATTATACTCAAAGATAATTAGCCATCATCAGAATTTACGGAAAATGTGATCGAAAAATTCATTTGGAAACTTAATTCATGCATGATCATTCAAGGCATGATCATGCAATTTAATTACCATTTAGTATTGTATAATAAATCATTCATACATATACATACATCATGTGTTGTGTGGGCCACCAACAGGAATACAAGATGTCACACTGTTCTCCTCTGGTGCAGGGACAGATGCTGCAGGATGCACGGGGAAATCAGGTTAAGAATGTTGCAAAATCACTTGAGTTATATAATACAACATGGTCCAAAGATTATTATTGGATTATGATATACTTATCTTCAAATATATGTTACAGCAGAAACACATGACAACAGTCTATGGCATTGGATTTTTAAATGTATCAACTAGTATCAATATATCTAATACATTTTATGTGTTTTCAAAATCCTCCCCCAATATTTTAAGATATTGGTCGCCCTCTGGTGGCTGCTGGGCTCAATTGCAAATTGGCAACGGTTCAGTCAGTATAAAATCACTATTTAAAATACTGTTTAGATTTAAAGATGTGGTCTGTGGTTAGTTCATTAATACAATGACATTTTTGAAATATGTCATGCAATTGTTTTTAATTAATCTAAGAGGGTTCTTCTGGCTGGGATAGACGGCATATTAGAAATTGTGTTTTTATTTGGCTGGTGCTCTGTGAAATGGGTGGCAGCTGATTGCCACCCCTTGACCCAGACATGGATTAAGGGGAAGAAAATGGATGGACGGATGGATGGTGTTTTATTTGATAAAATATGTGTTCATTATTATAATTTTCTTTGAAATTATTATGGAGATGTTCTTTTAATGTAAATAATTATATACTTTATAAATGTATTGTTTTTATTTTCACAGAATTAAATCAAATGTTTTCTTTCTTATTCTGCATTCATTTAATCTGTAATTATCATCTCATTATCCTGCAAGGTTTTCTTACTTACCTGTTAATGCTTGTGCACATTGATTTAATATTCAAATGGCCAGAAGATGGCAGTCTTATGCTGCTGAAGTCGCATTTGCTATTCCTTTTTTTCTGTTCAAATTTCGTTCCCATTGTTTGTTTCATGTGTGCTAAAACACACACAGGCCTACACACCTGAATTGCGATGTTTTTTTCTTTGGTTTGTCTGTGTGTTTTGACTCTACACGTGTTCTTCCTGCAGGAGCTGAGCAGTGTGAATTACCTGGAGCTGTACCGAGTGGCTGACCTCTTCCACCTTCCCGCCCTTGAGGAGGCAGTGGTGGGCTTCCTGGTCGAGCATCTCTCTGAGCTGAGCCAGAGTCGGCAAGAGGAGGCCTTGCAGCTGCCCTACCGCCTGCTCCGGGAGGTCCTGAAGAGCGACCGCCTCACCTCCCTCAGTGAGGACGACATCTGGAAGGTAAATGCATACATCATTCGTTTAGATTGTTTCCAGGAATCTCCAATGGAATGCTGTCACTATCATAGTCAAGTGGAATCTGGATGATATTAGTCCTAGTTATTCAACTTTATTATTACTTAAAATAGACCTAGAAGTGTAACCTGGGAGTAAAATATGTTAAAGTAATTTAGGGAGAAGTAAAGGAAAGGAAATCTGCTTTTGAACCCTATGCAAATGATATATTGGTGTCAAAAAGCAGTCGGCACAGTAATACATACTCCAGATGCAGGGAAGAATAAACAGCACTCAAAGCAGGTAGACTAATAAGTAACAAATTAAACTCTGCCATCTGTAACTCACGCTGTTTGTTTATGTTGCTGAAGATATGAAGACGCAGTAGTGTGTGTGATCATCTCTTCTCTGGTCTGTGCGTGTGTGAATATTCATGCCTGATAAACTAGTGTGAAGAGATTGTGGAGTAAAAACGGCCTGTACACTGTGAGGTTTTGACTGTTCATTTGCACCAACACTCTCCCCCTTGTACGTCTCTCTCCCTGTCTCTGTGTCTCTCACCCCTTCGCTCTGATTAGGCCCACCGCGGCTCCATCAGGGCCCCAATCCCCCAGCTGTCACTCGGCCGGCCGTCTGATTGAAAACAATCAGGCCTCTGATGGCACAATTACCCTGACCCTTTAGCCATCCGCCGCTGCCATAATCAGCCTCTGATTAGGCTGCTTTGGGCCTCCTTCACTTCACCCAGAAGGTTAATTTGGCCATCAGACGGAAGCAAACGGCAAACCTCGTCCCAAAGTGTGGAGGCGGAGGGAGTGGGCACAATATACCAAACTGATATAGCCCATCCGTCAATCATCGTCAGGGAGTTTTCATGCTCAAGCTTTGTTTTCATTTATTTTCTTCTCTGTGACTAGGCGTGTGAAAGCCTTCCCAGTACCTATGGGCCAGGTAGTCACTGGACTGACTGAGACACCCTGCATTCTGTTCACTACTCAGTCCCTATACTACATTCATTCCCTATTGACAGCACACCAGCACGGATGGTATGTGGATAATCAACAGAAACTCGTCTAATATAAGGACATACGTCAATTCTATGTTTAATAGTATAATGCTTGGTAGAGCATAGACCTTTGAGCCTGAAGGTCATGGGTTTGAGCCCATCATGACACCTTCACCATTGACTCTTACTGATGTCTGCTGTTGTTGTGTCCTTGGGCAAGACGCTGTGCTCTCATCGAAAGAGCAACCATCCTCCTGTGCACCCCCTGCAGGAGGATCAGTGAGGGGCTGGTGCTCTGTGTACTGGGTGCAGCTCTGACTGCCACCCCCGACCAAGAAATGGATTAAGGGGAAGAAAATGGATTGATGAGTGTCCCAACCTGAGACCATCCATGCCTCAGACATTAATTTTTCCTGTTTCCTCCTCCTCCTGTGTTGCCCCTCTTTCAAACACACACACACACACACACACACATGCGCAAAGCCACAGTCCTAACACTTTAAAGAGCGTAGAGGAGAAGCAGTGAGAAGGACTTGATTTATTCGGTGCCTTGAGGTAGTTGTGGATGCTGCGTGACCTTCACAGTCAGCTGCTGTAACGCATGTGCACACGCACACGTCCACACACAATCGTGCGTGCACATGCACACACACACACAGTCTTTTCAGAGCTATGAGATCAAGAAAGAAAGGGGGTATGGCCAAGTGAGACACACAGTAGTTTCACCAGTACGGTCGGAGAGAGGATTTGCACGTTTGTCGCATATTTCCACCTTTAGTGGATTAGAGAGAGGAGTGGAGAAAGGTGGCTTTGTTTGGGTTGAGATAATGCATGCACCATACACTATTGGCTTCAGCTGTGAGCTCTGTCAAGCACTCGGTGTATTCAAAACAATGTACCACCTGTTTCCTTTACTTCCACTAAGTTCAGTAACTTCTCTTCTCTGCACAGATGAAACGGCTTTCCATTTAATCACATCCAGTAATCCTACCAATAATCATTTTTGTTGAGAGTTACTACACCGACTGCCTAAGATGGTGGCGTTTTGAGTTTAAAAGATATATTTTACCCATCATTTGTATTGTCTCGCCTTATGCAGTCAGCGTAATGCAGTCAGGGATGGCCCCAGGCATAATGTAAAGTAAGCAGATGTTTAGATCCACATGTTTAGATCCATATTTTAAATGTCTATTTAAGACGAGATAAACTTTATTGATCTCACGCTGGAGAAAGGTACAATTTATTTGCTTCATTAACTGCGCCCAGGAGGTAAAGTGAGGACCAGCGCTTGTGTCATTTGGCAAGACACTTCACCCAGCTGACCTAGTATGAATGGTGTGTGCGTAAATGAATGATGATGGAAGGAGTGGGCGATAGCTCAGATTTAGTTGCCTTAGCAATAGTATTAGGATAAATTGGTGTATGTTCCTCAAATACTCACTTGTTATTTATTATTTACAGCACTTATCTATAACTCATGTAGATCATTATTTCTTCTTTTGTTGAAACCGCAAGAATTATTTACTGCTCCTTTCTCCTGATCCTTGGCTGACATTTTCTTTTGTCTTTTTCTCCAGTTGGTCGTGTTGTGGCTTGAACACGACTGCCGCTACCAGTACACTGAAGATCTTCTCCAGCATGTACGATATGGCCTCATGGATGTCCCAACACTGCAATACCTCACCCGAAATCACCCCCTGGTCCAGTCTAGTCCCACTGCTGCCGCCCTGGTGGAAGAAGCCCTGGACTACCACCACGCGACCTATTCTCAACCATTACAGCAGTCGGCCAGAACGAGACCACGATTTCAGTCTCTGACACTGTACATTGCCGGAGGGAGGAAGAGGGAAGTCAGCAGAGTGCGTGAGCTGAGATACTTCAACCCTGCCGCCCAGGATCATGTACGGGTAGCGGGAGGATCCAATTGGAGTGAACTTGCCCCTATGCCCACTGGGAGGAGCCACCACTGTGTAGCTGTGATGGGGAACTTTCTGTTTGTGGTGGGAGGGGAAGTGGAACACGCCACAGGGAGGACATGTGCCGTCAGAACTGCATGTAGGTACGACCCCAGAGGAAATCGATGGACTGATATTGCGCCGATGAAAGTCTGTCGAGAACATTTTGTTCTGGGAGCTTTAGGGCAGTACCTGTATGCAGTAGGCGGCAGGAATGAGCTGAGACAGGTGTTGCCCTCTGTGGAGCGGTACTGTCCCAAGAAGAACAAGTGGATGTTCGTTCAGCCCTTTGATCGGTCACTTTCCTGTCACGCTGGCTGTGTGGCGGACAACCTGCTTTGGATTTCAGGTATTTCAGTAAAAAAAAAAAAAGTAGTACTCTTTCTGAGAGTGTTGTGGAGGTGTATTAAAAGCAGAACTTCCTTAATTTCCATAATACATCAGGGGTTTGTCTAAGTGATGGTATTTCTCAAATCTCTAAACTTCTGAATCTAATTACCAGGACTAAATGTGGTACTGCACTCTCCCTGACTTAGGTTGCCAGATATGCAGACAAATCCAGCTGGGACCATAATATCTGAATAGACAAGAGTTTTGTCAACAACAAATCTATAACCAACACCTTTTTCACAAAGGCCTGATAGAAATCCTCACATTAATCCTTGTTTTGTCATTTAATGATAACAAAATCATAACGAGACCTTTTTTAGTCCTGCAGCCACATGTTACTTTACCAGTGAGATTGATGCGGTGAGTTCTGGCAACCCGGATCACGGACTTTCTGATTGGTAAAACGGTGGAGGGCGGGACATCAAAATGAAAACAATAACAAGAATTAGGGGCTGTAAAACTCATTTTGACATTCGAATGACTTGGCTGAACTACTCTTATCAGTTAATGGAGTATTTGAAAAGAACTTGGTTTATTATTTTATTTTGACATATTAGGGCCATTTAATGATGACTTGACATGAAAATCTTACATTTTGCTTTTTTAAGTTCTACACTTCTTTTTGTTTGCAGGTGGAGTAACCAACACAGCCCAGTACCAGAATCGTCTCATGGTCTATGACCCTGAACAGGTACATTCATAATTGTTTATATTATTTATAATAACTGTTGTTTTACAATATTTCTATCAAGCCGTTATACCATTGTGTCTGTACTAAAATCTAAGCTGTAAGAAAGTTGCGATAACGAAGATAACATGTATTCTAACTGTGATTGTTGTGGTCTCTTTCTGTTCAGGTGAATAAACTGTATTATTATGGTAAAAGAAAAGTTAGGTACCACAGCTTTAAGTTATGTGATTTTTATACATATAGTATTACAGGCAACAATCCTATCCTTTTTATTATTTATTTTTTAAACATATGGGCAGAAGGAGTATACGCCAAGATTTAGTAAAGCATTGTGGCTCAACTACATTAATATGTTGCTATAATGAGACTATGGGAAATGAATGGAGCCCTTCTGTTCACTGTGATGAATTACACAACATGCAGGTGTCAAGATCCTGCTAATTGATTTTTGTAACATATGGAAATGATTAGAAACGCATTTTAGTGAAGCATGTGAGAATTGAATGTGAAGAAGGTGAAGTTTAACAGCATATACCTTGAAATATGCTTTCTTATCACCCATTGTATAAGTGTTAGAGACACGTGTCATTTCTCCAAAGGAAACAGTAAAACATCATAGATTTAAAGTAAACTGAGCGAAACTTCTTTTATGGCTGCATTTTATAAAACATCGCAAGTACAATCATATTTGCGGTATGGGGTACATTTTAATATGAAAGGAAGGTTGTATGTAATAATAGGAAACATCAAACACGCCTGAAGTATGGATACAAATATACCATCATCTTGATAATTCAGCTCATTTTCAAAGTATATTCAAATGATAGATTACATGAGTGACAGGTTTTGTATGGCTGAAAAGTAAGAATTATATTAACGTTTAGATGTGTAGATTCTTGGTGTAGTATTTGAATATTTGATTACTGATTTATCCTCCTTCAAAATATACTAGTGTAAAGGCATGTCAAGCTAAGGTCTGCGGGCTAATTGCTGCCCTCTGTGTGATTTTATGTGACCCTCTGCTTTCCTAATCCAAAGTCGTCTTTGAGATCATAAACACAAGTTCATAAAATCATCCAGCCAACCTCAGCTCTGCCAGCATAGTGAAGCTCAAGATCCTTGAATCCAGTTGTGTACTTTACTTGACATAGTAACCTTTCTTGTTGATATCATGGCGCTGATTTGTAAAGAGTAAACATCAGAAAAGAGTAAAAAACAGCTTCACCATCGTTCAGCCAACTTGAGCTTTGTCAAATGTGAACCAAGATAGACATATCATACCTGGTTTTAAAGCACAGAACAGCCCAATCCCAGTTAATCTGCGTTGTTGGCCCTAACCCTGGACAATTTTGGTGAACTAAAGTGGCCCTCTTACTAAAAGGTTTGGGCACCTCTGCTATAGTACGTCTTTCATTAGGGGTGTCTAAACCTTTTAGTAAGAGGCGGCCACTTACCCAGACTTTTCCAGGGGCAGACAAACAAAGAATTCTGAGATTTAAAATGAGGTATAACATTTAAGTCCAAATTGATTCACATTTGACGGAGACGAAGTTGAATGATAGTTACTTTCTCCCTTGCTACATTAGTGCCGTATTTGGAATAAAGACGTTTGTGAGCTTTACAACAAAGTATAGATTTGTGTTTTTGATCTCAAAGCCTTGAGTTAGAAATGCAAAAGCCCAACTAAAATGGAGGACTAAGATTGGCCCACAAGCCAGACTTTAGCCCGGTCTTAAAGAGACATATTGCTTGCTGTTTTTATGTATTTAACATGAAAAAAAAAGTGTTATCCCATATAATGACAAAATATGTGATATCCTTCTGCTGCCTTTTTGTGCACTCTGGAATGCCACGATCCAGGACTCACTGAAGGAATGCATGATTCTTTGTGTTTGTGTTCGTATACGAGCCAGCTGCTAAAGACGCTTGGATCTTGTTAAGGCCGTATATAATGTGGGGGAGTGCATATACGCTTAAGGTGCACCTCCATATGGGCCTGTGTTTGTACACGTCTGCGAGGAAGGGAAGTGAGGGAACGAACCGAGGAACCAGCGGAAGAAAAAAAAGTAGGAAGAGAGTGAGGGAGCATCTCATTTGTATTCACCGCGGATCTACATTCACCTGCCAGAGCAACAGCAACCCCCCACCCACTCTCCCCTCAACAGATGGCCACCCGTCAGCTCCCAGCAGACGCACACACATTCCCCGCCTCAATCAAGCGCACCCTCTCTCTCTCACACACACACACATATATATACACACACACACGCACGAACACAGACATAGAATAAGCTTCGGCACACTTAGTGAAATGAGCAGGGATCCTCGGTGTAAAATGGAGTGGTTGAAACATATGATTAGAAATAGGGAGGGAAGTCATTAGTAGAGACCACAGCTCTAGTGTCACGTTATTTATCTAGCACTGAGCATACATCAATTACCCATGCATGGATCTGCTTAAATATTAATCTTCTTATTCATCGTTCCTCTTCCCCTGCCACCCTTATGTTGCTCTCACTGGCTTCTTTGCACTACACCTCTCCACCTCCATCATCCTCTTCTTCTTCTTTCTCTCACTCCACCCGCTTGCCTCGCACCATCCATCACACGTCTGATCCAGGACCAGTGGTTGGCGCGCAGTCCCATGCTACAGAGGCGAGTGTACCACGTGATGGCGGCGGCGAGGAGGCATCTCTACGTACTCGGCGGGAACGACTTGGATTACAACAACGACCGGATCCTGGTCAGGCACATCGACTCCTATAATATGGACATGGACCAGTGGACGCGCTGCTCCTTCAGTCTGCTCACAGGTGGGCCGAGAACACAACATTGTCAAACGTAAACTATCCAGCATTGGCGTACCGGGAACTTTTTGGGGAAACTTATTCTATAAACAAAATTATGATATTCTATTTACTGAAATGTGAAGTAATAAGGACATAAAACAACAGCATAAAAGACACACAGTTCCAAAATCTGGATCCTTCTTAAAATATAATGATTTGGTCCCTTGTCCCATTTCTGAGCTTTACTTTAAATATCTTTAAAATCTGCACATAACAATTGAGGCGCTAACCAACAGACAGACAAATGCTGGTGATTACATTACCCCTTAGCGGAGGGATTTCACATTTCTCATTTTCTGCACCTAACTGCAGAGGATTTTGTTGTTGGGGAAAAAAAGATAAATATATATGGCTGCTTTTTATACAAATAGTCAGTAAGTAAGTAATGCTTATTTATATAGCACATTTTACAGATCAAGGTCACCCAAAGCACTTTACAATGTTCAGAAACAAGACATTTTTCCGTTCACACACAGTGATGACGGAAGCTAGACGCCGAACACACTGGTGTATCAAAACCCCCATTCAACACCATCCATTCCCGGAGCACCCAGAGGAAACCTATGCAGGAAAGTTTTAGATATAGAAAGTAAACACAGAATGGTGGGTGGAGCTTCAGGATAGTGGGATAATGGGCATTTTTCGAGACCACACAAAGCAAATGTAGAACAATGTTGAGTCACTAAAGCCATTCTTTTCACAGACAACATTTTTTTAAAGTTTCATTTCTGATCAAAATTTGACTTATTTTAATTATACCTTTAAAATACTGCAATGACACAAACATGAGCCTACTCTCCATAAAACAGCTCATAATGTGTTATTATACAATGACAGTTACAGTTCATTTACTCTTATTCAATTCCATTATCCATTGTGTTATTCAAAAGCCTCCACTCTAGCTATAGTTTAAAAAGCGTGAACCTGCGCCCTTGAATCTTCACGGCAAAGTTCACGACAAAGTTACTCGCGGGCCTTTTATCTAATTCCTCCAGCCCCCTTTGCCCTCTCGGGGACGTGGAAGTGATTTGTGAAAATGCCCTGAGCTCAGCAGACTGCAGCACTGTGTCATCTGTGCCCTCCTCAGGTCAGAACGAGTCCGGTGTGGCGGTCCACGATGACAGGATCTACGTGGTGGGAGGGTATTCCATTTGGACCAACGAGCCTCTGGCGTGCATTCAGGTGAGACAGAGCTCCTCTATTTGGACGCTTGAGACACTTGAGGCTAATCAGATAAATTGACGCCGGTACTGCTGTTTGGAGTCTATTGATAGTGCAGCCGCGGTTTCTGATCCAATTTAGACTTGTGTCCTCCGTGTTCCGTGTCCCCGACAGGTCAGAGTTTCATTGAGTCTTTGGACTGACATCTCAACTCATGACACAGCCTCAAGTGAAGTACAAGGCTGACAAATCAATTCAAATGATCAATTTCACTACAGCTCATTCCACGTTTGGATTTCTTTATCAAAGTAAGCAAATCTGGCTGGTCAAAGATAATAATAGTGATTAGATACATATAATTCAAATGTTAGGATACAAATATTAACCCTTTAGGCGTCAAAGTGGCAGAATAGCTCCTGAATCCAGGACACTTTTTATTGTACAACGGCCCTATTATTTCTTAGATTAAAAAAAAAAAAATCTATTACATATTGTGATTATTCACTTTTTATTTACCGTTTATCTCTTTTACATCTATTTCTAAAAACTCTGGCACCTAAACAAGTTAAGGAGATGCATGTAACGAGGATGTGGAAAAACCAAAGTCTGCAACATAAGCACAACATTAAATTAAAGTGAAATTACAATTAATATTGAAAAAACCCAATAAATATCAAAATCTTGAGCCTGAAAGGAGAGGTGGCACTCCTTTGTTTCTGGTGCCACCTGATATTGAGGTTTTAAGGCAGTGATTTAGCAGAGATTGTATTGTTGAACTAAACTAAGACTAGAAGTCTGACTTTTGACAGTTTCCTGCTCTTTGGAATGTTGCCACATGAATGCAAGCTATTATTTTAAATTGGTTGGAATATTTCAGCACAAGCAGCAGCTACATAAATTATAATTCCATTTCCTTCCCTCCAGGTGCTAGATCTGAGTATGGAGGGCAAGGAGGAGGTTTTCTATGGACCAACACTGCCATTTGCCTCTAATGGAATCGCCACCTGTTTTCTCCCTGCTCCATATTTCACCTGCCCAAACCTACAGACACTGCAAGTTCCTCATCACAGGATCGGTGCTGTCTAAACCACTGCTGAAATACAGAAGGATGTAACACTGACAGACTATCCTCTTTTTTGGTGACTGAACTTTACTACTTTGAATTTTGAACACATATGTTACACAACTGGAATTTCCTCTGATGCTATTGTATTGTAAGGCAAGCTATATGAAACTATCAACCAAGGAGCTGGCTTGCACTTTCAGAAAACAATTTCCCAAAAGACCAAGGTACCTGTTTTTAAAGTTTAAAATGTACTTGAAAACAGATGAAAGATATTATCTTCAACCTTGAATCTGGGAAGGAATATGCCGTTTGAGCTGCTTCAGTGTTCACAGCCGACACACAACCTGCTGCATTGTAGAGCTGTAGCTTAATAAAACGTGACATTATACTATTATATACAATATATCTTAACTTATTGTTACAAAGCTCAACAAACTTTTAGTTTTGCACTTTAATAAAGGAAGTATTGGTACTAAAATAAAGACTGAAGTACAATTGTTGCTTTAATTATCTGCTTTGTTGTTATTTGGATGTAAGTCTATAATGAGTGTGTTTTAAATACTTTTTACACTCAGGACCTAAAACTCGTGAAGCTGATGTGAATGTCTGTTGTCACCCAGAGCTCTTCAATTCTTGTGCACAAAATACAGCACTGTGTATTCATCAGAGGTAAATCATGTATTTATGATTGTCCAGAGAGTACAGATATAACATTTAGATAAATGTTGATTACTGTATATTTTCCCCATGAAATAAATAAATTGATGAATACGTTGAATATTTTGGAAATGTCTGAAAGATTTGGTCTTTTTTGTGACTTCTGTTCCTTTTTCTCTCTGTATACACAGTTCTGTATCTGATGTGAGGTTCATTCTACTGTTTTATTATGAACAAAATGTGATCACTGCACTTTTCCTTGTTTGTCCAACAGTTTGTGTGAGATATTCTAATAAACATCCCCAAACAAGGCTATGCAAAAAATGTGTGGTATTTAAGAGATTATGGGTTTTATTTTATATTAAAAAGCAGATCTGTACAAAGCTATACTACACTCTCTTACTCCAGCAAGTCAGTGGAACTCATTACAGCACTAATGGGCATTGAATTAAAAGCATTTGCATGTCTGACCAAAAAATAACATGGAAAATCTAGTCTGTGTCCTACAGTGTGTTTATGCGAGTTTGAGATGAATGTTGATGTGGTGCGAAAGGACAAAATAGTTTTATGTCTGATCCAACCAGTGATTGGTGACTACTGCACGAAGTGCACTTATTTGGTGCCTTCATAATCCACACAAAGCATTTAGTGTTGCACCAGAGATTGGTTCATCCCTGGTCTAAATGAACCGTGCAGATGTGGCTGTAGGTTTTAATTCCAAACAAGGAGCACACCAGACTACACTCATTTCCTCTTGTCTGAAGGGTACTTGAGGACCGGTTTGATTCAGACCAAGTGTGAACTTATCCTTAGTGATCATCTTTTAGTCCATTGTTACATGAAAAACCAAGTGACTTGAAGCATTTATTGTACACTGTTCCTTGTACAAGCAGAAAATAAGCATTCCACAAATAGGTTAAGTTTGAGACGTCTGGTGGGTGCGCTTACTCGAGCTGTAACTAATGATTATTTCGATAGCGTCAATACAATTCCTCACCCATTTTATCATTAAAAACAAAACAATAACATATTTGCTAAGACTAATTTCTTGTTACCGCTGTTTGAGGGTTACTGCACTTGCAAATCAACTACATTGTAATAAACATATGGTGATGCAAAGCAAGAACTTTAAAGGATAAACCAAAACTATACCATATACTGTAGAAATCACCAGATAAATAAGCAGGACTAAACCAATAATATGTTCAAATCATTAGGAAATATTTTCCTTTGTGTGAATACTTGGGAGCACCTCCTGTAGTGTCTGTACCCAGGAGAATCTGTGTAATTGAAAATTGAAAAGTAATTTATGCTTCACCTCCATTGCAAGTCTCCTCCCCACAAGCTCTGATGCCATTGGAGAAGAGGAATGCAGTGTGGCAGAGAAAGCACAGATGAAGGGATGCTTTGCAGTTTGATGAGGCTGGAAAATGACTAGCAATGACAGAAAATGGAGCCGGGTGATTGTGGGAGACAGGAGTGAGACTTGGTGTGATTAGGTGCAAACTAAAGTCGGATTGCGAGAGATTGCTGCGACTTGGCAAGGCGAGAGAGAAAGGGAACAAACAGTACTCTATAGAGGCAACTCCCTTCTTTTGGCTTAGAAAGATATAGGGTTCGCCCAAATATGTAATTTTGAAAAGAAATCTTAAAAAAAAAAGTCCAGTACCTACATAACCACACATACCTATAGTACAGGACCTGACAAATACATTGACCAACGTAACAATAGATAGAATAAATGTATTTGTTGTTGTGAGGTTTACTATAGTTTTTGATTCACAGAAAATAACTTGTTACAATTGCAGTCTATTATTATCCCTATAATAAACTATAAACTATAATTTATGGCATATGGCCATTTCATATTTGCAAATATTATGGATGCAAGAATGCACTCTGCCAATTCAACAAATACTTCAGCATTTAATTAATAAAATGTATAGCACTTATACCGCGTTTTTTGGAACACTCAGACTTCACATGACACAATGACAAAATACTCACAGGAAAAGTGTCTTGTACATAGACGTAACATCCGTTTGAAACTTATACAGCCACCCCATCCAGCATTCCTATACAATTATAGACACTTATTACATTAAATACATACAACAAATGGTGAGGGAAAAAACATAGAAAAAAACATAATATTTCAAGTTTTGTTGCTTTATCCTTAGAGTGAGTAAGATTCATAGCATATGTTTGGAGGAAGTCTCTCAGAAATCCACAGAACTGCAAAAAGCCCAGTATGACTAACTCGGTTTTCAGAGCTGATGTAGAGTCCTGAAGCTCATACTTTTCAGTCCTCTTCCAGGCTTATTAATTCCGCTTGCCCACTTTCCCCGAGAAGACAGAGCAACTTCTTATAGGCGCTCCTGTAAAGACACCATTTGTAGCAATTTAAATAGAAGAAAAGGTAAAGAGCATAAAGCCTTTTCTAGTTCAGCTCGTAACACATTCCAAGACGTCTAGACAATTCAAAAATAGTTGATAGCCATGAATACTCTGCTTGGCTTTGAAGATATGATTCATCTGCTCACCTCAGAGTGGTGTTCCTTCCCAGTCCTCGCTTGTGTTCAGTGTTTCTCAGACTCGCAGACAGAGTGGGGATGAGCGCTCCAACCAAAGCAGGGTCTAAGACGGCCACAGTTTCCAGGACGCCGTAGAGCTGCCGGTCATAGACCCCCTCGTTCTCTTTCACAAACGCCCTGAGACCAGGAACAAGGTTACTCATTATTTGTCCCATGATGACAATAAGCACAAATCTAGACATAATCAAGAAACTAAAAAATCTAATTAAAATTAGAGATCTGAAATACATATAATATTATCTTATTATCAGGATGTTACTTTATAGTTATTTTCTTTGTAATTTTTTTCTTTTTTTTGTGTGGAATACTATGCAAGCTACTGTGACAACGCAATTTCCCTTGTGGATCAATAAAGTCTGTCTAAGTCCAAGTCTATAACATATAATTATTGTTAATGTTAGTCCACACAGCTAAATGTTATAATATTAGACATAAGATTATTACTACATATAATGGCACAAAGAAAACACAGAGTTGTTGTAGAAGAAGCCAAAACCACAACAATCACTTTAACTGGATGCGCCTGATCTAGAATCCATGCGAGAGCAATAAAATAATCTACATTCACAACACTCCCTTACTTTCTATATTGAACTGCTTGAGGCGATATAGAGCTATGCAAACCACATACAGGTGTAGGCATTTATTGCCAGACATTATTGTCAATTACCGTAAGACAGTGATCATCTGCTCACACGGTCCCTCTGCAGATGCAGAAGCACAGCGCTCCACTACAAGCTGTAAGGCATCTGTGCTCGTCGTTCTCACTGAATGAGCACCAAAAACACATAGATACAATTAGTCAGACTCATAAAAGATAGTTGATAATGAAAAAAGTCAGCAAAGATGTGATTATGGCAATGAAAAATGTATTGCAGTGTTGCAATGTAAATAAAAACACTTCATGCATCATGTTTAATGAAGTGTCCTCAAAGCAAGTTCAAATACGAGTGTGGAATAACTTTATATATATTTTAAGTATATATATATATTTGTATTCAGTATGTATTTGATCCATTTGAACACACTGTGAGTACACAATGTATATTGGCATAAGTGCTGCTTATGTACAACAATGTTACCTTCATTAACAAGCATCAAACTGTGTAGAATGGAGGGCAAGGGAAGCGATAGCAGTGCTGGGTCTGTGTCTTTGTTTCGTCTCAAAAGTTCCCAAAGAAACATCAAAACTGATGCCAACCGTGGAGGCGGTGCATAACCTTTGAACTGAAGAAAACTTTCACTGAGGAAAAAAAAAGAAAATCTTGGAAATTACTATGAAAACAAATTTGTTGCAATTGTCAACATATATTGGACTTACCAAAGGACTTCCAGAATGGTCCTCCGCAGTACCACTCCTGGGGGGGTGGGGCTGGACTCGCATGCACTGAGCAGCACCGGGTGGTTGGCAATGGCTCCCAGAGACGGGGACGAGGGGAGGAAATGGTCCAAGTACCTGCGTGTAACGTTACGCAGCTGCTGTTTGAGGTAAGCTCCTTGTGACTGGGACACACTGGAGGCCACAGACAAACCCTAGTGGGAAGATCAGGGAATACACCCAGCATATTTAGCCATGTTTAAGTATTGACTGTTGGTTCCATATATAGACCAGACATTATTCTGTGAATGTAATAATCCTTAATTTTGCATTGTTCCTTGTACTATAGTTATCCTTATTAGAAAGATAGATACTTTATTGATCCCGTCAGAGAATACTATTATACAAACATTTATTTACCATAGTTTGGGCTCCTATGAATGCTTTGTATAATCTAGTTACTGATTGTATTCTTACCTGCAAGAACAGTGGCAGGCTGTCTCTCAGTGCCTTGTCTTGTTGTGTGACATTGTGAGGAAGAAGCAGTCCGTCAACTATTCGGAACAGCAACTGCTGAGCCTTTGATGTGGCCAACAGGGGGCTCCAGTGCTTCACTATGCAGCCTGGATCACAGAAATAACATCTCAAACAATGCTTTAATGTAGCCACAGTATGTAGTCAAAGTCAACACAGGATGCAAGACTAAATCAAAATAACTGAGACATACCTACGGCCCAATAGGTGAGCTGCAGAGCTTCCTGATTTTTGCTGACTAAAGAGGGTTTGATGTGTTTAAATATATCTCCCATGTAGTCCAGAGCGCGTGTGATCATTGCTGAGCGCTCAGAGAGGACCTGCAGTCTGCTATACGCAACACCTACAGACTAGTAAACAGAAAAACAAAAAAAGGCAATATTTCAAAATCACTGGCCAAAAGTCATGTAAACTGTGAGTGAAAAGGTATGTTTGTTCTAACGACTGTTGTGACGTTAAACTACATTTTTATGCAACCAACTTCTATACGATACCTTCACAAAGAGCTCAAAAGCTGCATTAGGCTCCATCTTGTTGGCTGTGGGCTGTAGTCCGGCCTTCTGCAGGAGGCTGTCCACTTCAGGCAGCCTTAGAACAAGTCGGGTCAACTCACACAGCTGTTCCTCCACTGCTCTGGCTGAAGGTGAAAAACAAGGAAAATCAAATGACAAAAACAACAACCAGTCAAACAAACTTAACTTTGGGGAAAAAAACTTCATGACGCAAATTCCTACCCGTTTTGTTATCAGTCCCATCTTGGTTTTTGTGCAGATGTCGTTGCAGGACACAGCGAAACCAGGCTCTCACTGACAAACTTACACCTGAACCAGATGAACCAGGGCTGGATCCACTGCTCAGAGATGCTACTATCTCACTGGACAGGACAGAAGGCAATTATTAAATATATGGATGTTTTATTAGCACAGTGCGGGAAAATAGTTAATTAAAACACAGATGCTTATTCTTTTTGACATGATCGATTTATTTTTTACAAAAAGACCATACTTCCTTGTCATTCTAAACCAAGAGTGTCAAACCAGTTCTTAAAGAGCCCACCAAGCAGGAGCACACCAGACAACACCCATTTACTCAAGTGAGTCCAGTCTTAACCTGGAGTCTTAACCTGGCAGCCACACCGGCTCTTTCCGGCAGAAATTTGACATCCCTGATCTGAACTGTTAAGCTTAGGTCAGGCCAAGTCACTAATGCCACACCAACTCAAAACTGTTGTCTTCATCTGCTTTACTGTTACTGAAAGTGAGTCTACCTTGGTCAACTGACTACAATAGCATCTTACCACCACTAGATATGGACTGAATGAATTTAAATGTAATGCATTATTCAGTGTGCAAGTGCGTGATGATAAATTGTAATCTACATTCTCACTATGATCATGTGTGTCACGTAGTTTTAGTAATGACATGTTTCAAAGATAAACCGTCCTTGTTGTGCCATGAAATCCAGGTAGGGCCTCTTCACATCACTCAGCAGTGCTGGGAGCTTTGAATATTCTCTCTCAGTACCCTTGAGTGTATTTTTAAGGATGCACTAGTTTCATATTCAGATGAAGTATTACAGCAAACTGTTGAAGGGCGCTCACAATCTAAATAAATAATTAGTTTCTTTCACAAATACTATTTGGACTGGTGTGGAAGTATTTTGTCAAGAGGTGTAAGGGAACGCAATGGAGCTTGACAGCTGACAGGTAAAAAGGTGTACATTATCCCCATCTGGCTGGCCTGATGTTTCCTCCCGAGTGCAGAGGGAAAAAGAGGTTTGTGAGAACAAAGAGAACAAATACCTGTTTTGGAGAATGTGGGGTAGGAAGCGGGTAACTAAAAACGGGTGAATCATGTCGTCCCAGCCAAAGCACTGCATGATGGACTGGACTGGATGAGGTTGCAGGTCCTGGGGGGCAGTGCCAGGGAGATCAAAGGCCAGTAACGTAAAACCTAAAGAGGAAAGAATTTTGATTCATGAAGGCAGGACTGTATAATTTCAGGTGTCATGATTCCCAAATCTCACAATTCAAAGCAAAAGTGATGTACTGATATGATACTGGCCATGATGGTTTCACGCAATCAAATTAATAATTTGTCATAACAAACTAAAGTCAGACGTGTGTCCGTGCTTCTGGTGTCAGTGTGATGAAATTAATTCTTCTGTATACATTTCAAACTTCACTCAAATGTAAAAATTTTAAGGCTTTTGAAGAGGTTTGGGCAAACTCAACATATTCAATCTCTATTCTCTTTATAACATTATGCCAATGTAACCCCCATTACAATCAGATTTTATGATTTACCAAATTAATACCATTGAGGCCTTCTTTGCATCACTTGTGCTCTACATAACAAGTATCACTGTAAGATATTTACCTGCAGCTGCATCTGCTAGTTGTGCTGGAGGGGTCTGGGAGAGGCGCAGCCCACGTAGAAAGGGGTAAAAGTGGGCCCAGAGAGCCGATGCGACCGCTAGGTGGCGCTCTTTACCTATACTGGCATTACCAGGAGCCCGGGTCAGGGTAGGTGTTAAATGGACACTAGGCTGATGGACTCGCCTGGAAGGACACAGACACATAAAACAAAAAGACAAACATAAACAAATCTGCCGATGCTAAAGCCAAACATGTCTCTAGTGCTCAACACTTCTCCCTCAACTTTCTCAAATCCTTTAGCTCCCCTGCTCCTCTCACTCTTCTTCATGTGTTTTCTCTGTCTGCTCTCTTGGGGGATTACTGGGTGCGGCGGTGCGCTGTAGTGTGGAGGTGGAGGTGGGGAAAGAGAGAGCAGGATATTATAGCAAAGACTGGGGAGTAATGCTGATCCCTTGTACACAGACTATACTTTAGCTTTTCTGGCTCATCCTTGGCTCGGGCCCCAGCCGCCACAGCAGCCCCACAGTGGTTGGCATTAGCCCAGATAAGCAGCTGAAGGAGCTGTAATCTCATTTAGACTGGAGATGATCCTCCTGTCCCCCCGTTTGGCCCAGATGGGGGTGCACGGCGCTGAGGTGTGTTGGGGAGAAAGGAAAGGATACAGCAAGTAGCAAACCCCCCCTCCCC
>JAPMNZ010942329.1:0-19809 GCA_029875035.1 Pomatoschistus microps | reverse complement strand
AAATGTCCAGGACTACAATGAAAAATTAGGCATGTGACCCAGGTTATGAATGTGAAACTACTGCAGTCTACGGATAGCAGCACAGAGCAGAGAGGAGAGCAGACTGGAGGAGCAAGTGCCCTGGATCATGGTGTATGACCACCTGCACCTCACACTACAGCCCGGTAAAGGGAAGCTCGAGTCCAGACCCATTGCTGCGGTGTGTGGTGGTGTGTGCAAGCCGAGCACAGAGCCTCTCAGGCGGCTTTGTGCGGCGTGTGTCCGCGGTAGTGTCCCATGCCTGGGGTACGCACCTGAAGCGCCCTCCGCAGTGCTGGCACTGGTCGCCCACCCAGCCGGGAAAGCACACGCAGCCGCCGGTGCTGGGGTTGCACAGTCCGTTCACACACGGTTTGTCGCAGTCTTTGGCCTCCGGGAGCGCGGGCAGCGCGGACAGCAGCCCCACGGAGCCAAGCAGCACCGCGGCACACAGCAGCACTGAGGCCCGCCACATCCTCCACTAAAGATGGCTGCTGTAGCTCCAGAGACGCGGGGACACGGACAGGCGCGGGCGAGGCACGGAGGGCAGTGTCCCGGGACCAGTGAGGTTTGGCTCGGTCTGGTTCAGTCCTAGGTTCTGGCTGTGGGGCAGGGATCGCTGGGTTTACATCTTCTCAGCGGCTGTTTCCTGCGCCGCACCGAGCCGCATATTGACATCCAGAAGTGACGTGCTGCCGACGGAAATGCGCAACCGCGAGACACGGACGCACGCGCGGGCCTTTAAACACGCAGCCTATCACCGTGAAGCGGCCAGCGGCGAGTCCTGCAGACTGTGGTCCTCTCATGGGGTCCTCCGCTGGACACATGCAGACTACACAGCTGCTCACTTGTTTTACAAACTCATGCAATGTCTCTGAATGCCTCTAATGGGATATTATTATGTATGAGAAGTGAGGTGAAAAATATTTGGTACCTCTGGTGGCAGGCCTTTGCGAGATTCCCAAACAGAAACCTGAATCATAAACGTGAGCTCAGAGTGGTTTCCCCATAATCAACTTCAGTTGCTTTAATACCATTTTACAATAGTGTTTTACTCAAATATCGATGTAATTAATGGTTAATTAATGCATGTATTGAGATATAAGTGCTTCTCCCACCCGCATACTTCTTGTATGTAATTGTAATGACCAACCTGGTAAAGGTTGTACACATAGAACATAGGGTGCATGTTTTGTGTAAAGATTATGAAAGCAATAGTTAACACAATATATACACAGTGAAATAAGGGGTTACCATTTTACTCACTAAGTTAAATATAAAAAAATGAAAAAACACAACAAATGTTATAGAACAGTTTATTAAATTTGGACTTGTATGAAGTCATCAATTATCCAACACACTTCATGGTGTGAAGCGCATTCATCATAACACCAACCCACAAAGGATTGATCGCGGCTCAAGAACATAAATAAAGAAAATAAACATATTTACAATAGAACACAACTATGGGCTTTGTGAACAAGTGACACCAAGACGCCTTGACCAGACACAGGAGAGTGAAGTCAGAAAAACATGTTATAATGAAGACTTTTAAAAGGGCCAAGGAGAGAATTTCACACTGTTGTCAAATATTGGAGGTCATAAAGGAAGTTTTAAATGTTTCTAAACAACAAATATTCTAAATAAGTTTTGACTATATATTTCAGAAAACGTATGCATTTGTTTGTTGCATCAGATAACACACATCAAATACACTTTCCAATTCTTATTCACCCTCACCAAAATACCATTAAATACATCTGGTCTTTTACAATTTGTTGATGACCAATCGCTTTGATTCAAGAGTAATCAATATTAGAGATTTTGTAGCTTTCTTTCCACCATAAATGTTCATGCCATTTTGCAAAGTATGAGAAAAACATTCACTTGTTTTGCATTTTGTCCAAACATCAGCAGGTGCCAAAGTGAAGGGCTATTCACTGGTACACTCGCAGTCTGTACGTCTCATCAGAACAGTAATAATAACATTTTGCAAAATACAAATTCACATTATGTATTTTACTCAAACAAATAACTTCGATGATTGGACTCCATGAAACATACACGAGTTGAGTGTATTCAAAAACCCTGAATAATAAATCAATTGTACCAAAATATTCCTTACAAAAGTACAATCAGTGAATAAAAGTACATGTTTGTGAGAAGTTACAAACAGGCCTCTATCCAAGAGTCCTTCGTACAAAACAACGCTCAAAAGTGAAAGCAGGTCCGCGTCTGCCGTAGACAAAGAGACAAAAACAGTAAAAATGCCTCAAACTGAAATGTTCTGAAAAGTGTATTACATTGTGTTGTGGAATAAATGATGAGTGGATGTATAAATGATGTGATGTGTGTTGAAGTGGGGTTGTATAGAATCGCAGTCACCAACAAACTGCTTTTCAACTTGGCTATTGGCAACCAGTGCTTCGTACAACCCCACTTGACAACGTTCTTCAGACTAGACTTGAGTGAGTGAAGTGAATCTACAGCAGTAAAGTACACTTGTCTGTCTCTCGAATGGCACTCTGGTCCTGCAGGTTTCCTCTGGCTCCTTCATCAAAAAACACTGAATTAAAAAACGTCATGACTTCAAAACCCCCGGGAGGCGCTGCGACATTCAACTCATCCGTTTAATGGCAAAAAAATTGTCCCGTTTTATCTGCTACAAAAATCAAACTATCTTACACTTCTGAGCGGCGGGGGGTGAACCCATTTACAAGCAGTTCTATGTACAGCAATGAAGGAAAGAAAATGTCAACAAAACTATATACAGGTTTTCATTCTGTACAAAGATCCAAAAAGGAGGCGTTTGTGAATGATTGAACACCTCAAAAAAGTTCCAACGTTGTCCTTATTACTGGCTTTACAAATGGCTCTCCTTATTAATCAAATCATGCAAAAAAACTGTCCAAGGAAAGGCAAATGATGACACAATTTCAAGGTTAGAAAAATAAGAAAAAGGGTTTTGGTCTCCCATCAGGCATTGCAGGTGTAGCTCACAGCTTTAGTGCCAGTAATGTTGCTCTTTGTTCGTCTTTAGTGTCACTAGTTTGAGATGGTCCCAGCGTCAAGGCCCCGCGACAGGTTCCTGAGGTTTTTTTTTGGCTTTTGGGGAATGGACACTGGCTGGATGTTTGTGAGAGCGAGCGGTGGATTTGTCATTTGTCTGGGATCAAACCGTAATTTCAAAAGTGAAATTAAGAGTAAGTAAGTAGCATAGTAAGTACTGTCTCTTCTGGAGTATCATAGCCATCTGAGTGATAATGACAATTAAAGAATCACTTTGAGCAAATAATGACATGAGGGTGAAGATAGCTCAAACTGCGATGACTGTACATTTGCGAAAAACAACGTTGTCTTCATAAAATCTGATGCCATTTTAGATCTGCCGCGTAGACCGAGCAATATTGTCATGCAAAAATATTTAAGGCATGTTCGTATACATCTATGTACATTTTTAAATTCAAGCAAAATAGATTGTCTGCCTTTTTTTAAGCTGAAAGACCTGCTACTATTGCATTTAGCGCGTTGCAAAGCTATGTGGCAATTGTGCTCAACAAATAAATTAGCCAAGAGAAATTGTCAAATGGCATCCACGAGAAGAGACAGACTTATTTTTTGCTAGATGCATCAATGACGAGCCTCAGGATGGGAAAAATACAGACTGATCAGATGGTTTGGAGGTATTCAGTGTTCATTATGTTGCCTTGATCACACTTGTTTGTTGTAGAGAGGGCTACAGTCAACACGGCCCATCTGTTCTCTTAAAATATCCTTGAGGAATAAAACGCTCTTGCCAAGTCTGCTGGATACTTTTCAATCGAGCAGAAAAATATTCATTGCATGTGTGTAACAGGAGGTGAGTCCAGTGACTTATGAGGAAGAGGAGATCTGTCTCGCGGGACGTCCCATGGAGGAGGCGCTGTAGGTGCGTGAGCGCTGCCGGACGGCCAGACGACAGGGCAGCTCCAGCTCCTCAAACAGAGGCATCCCGGTGATGTCTGCAGCCTCCGGACGCTCGGCGGGGCTCAGGGACAGCATGCTACGCACCATGTTCAGCTGAGGACACAGCACACACAGACGGTCACTCTGATGAAGGCAGATAGTTTGTGGATTCAGTGTAGACGTGTGGGCCTAAAGACTAACTCAGTAGGAGAGCTTATGGAAGACAACTTGTGCTTAAAGTTTGGTCCTTAAAAGCAGAGCAATAAAAGATTCAGTCAGGATTTTAAATGTTATTGTTTGTCTGTGGAGGGGAAATAATAAGAGCTCTATTCACTGCTTGAACTTTCTGCCAAATTTTAAAATAAAGCCTTTTATAATCCTACTGAATATAGTTGTATTTACTCATCATAATTCAGAATTGACTAATCTGTGATTGATCGTTCATTCCACATTAATATTTCATACAATTCTGACACCACATTTGACAGCACTAACAATTATTTAAAGATATTTATGGTCCTACTGTTAAACTAACTATACAAAAATTTGAATGTAATGAAGACCAACAACACAAACCTAACGGTGGTGAAAGCTCTGCTCAATAATAGTTGGATTAATGCAGATCATGCAGATCGTCCCTACAGTAAGACCTGTGGCACACATGACTCCAGTCTATAAATAGCTGAGCCCACAGTGAGTGAGTGGGATGCGGGCGTTTCCAGAGGGAATCCTGATTATGCTCCAGGATTATGTTAATCCCATTAAGAGAACAAACAAGTGAACACTTCACCATCGAACACAAGAAACTGTTCATATTCAACATGTGTATGTGTATATATGTATATATATTTATCAACTAATCATTTTATCTATCATAACTAGATCTCAGAAACCAAAATGTTAATTATATAGATAAATGTTAACAGGAGTTATCACTACATCAAGAAGACGATGCACCCACATCTTTATCACAACATCATTTATCAAGTACCCGTGGGTTTCCAGCTGGGTGACAATGGTGCTTTCCAAAGCAACTAAGCAATTAAAATCAGAAGATCTCTTTTCAAAGTTTCAAACCTCCCCTTCAGAGATTTTGCAAGGACATTTACTCAATCAAAAAGAAAAGGTGCTGAATGTCACCTGAGAAACTGTTAAACCAAATGAGTCATATTCTGCATTCTATTGGATCACTACTTTTGTTCAGATAATGCAAAGTATGATTTGTACATGTTGACCTATTATCTGGAGACACAAAATGATTTGATGTAGTTTTTTTTATTCGTAAGGAAAAGGATCACAATATTACAAAGATATATCACTGTCATTTGTTTGGTAGTCCTTCTCACATTTTAGTAATTATGTAATGAATATGAATAATATAGCATTATTGTATCTACTTTTGTCCATATCCCATCTTCCTCAACTGAATTCTTCCGCTCTATTGCTTTGCATTGGTAGCTGTTTAAACAAAATAATGTAATGCCACTGCTGAGATGCAGTGGCGGGTCATATACACTAGATGGCGACAGAGAGCCACTCACCTCCTGGACGTTGTTTTTGGAGAAGACCTCAGGGAAGCGCAGAGCTCGCACCTCCGTCAGCGTCTGGAGAGAAGCAGTAAACACCTTGAGCGCGGCTAATCAGGGCTTTGTTCACAGACAAAAGAGCCTCACTCAAAACCTCCAAAACGCTATTATTAAAGATGGAGGAGATTATTTAAATGGGAATCTTGTCTAAAGCTGCCTCAACAGACCCAGCTCACATAATTGGATCATTAACAAAGTAATAAATGAGATAAACTGCTTTTAGACGAGACAATGCTTTGAACAAACACGGAACAAGATGATTTTACACCTGTGACCTGCTAAGAAGTTTATTAAAAACAATATTTCTCCACAATTTCAAAAGGGCATAAAAGGCTAATAAAAAAATAATTGAATAGGGTTGATTTGGTCATTACTGGATTGCTTTTTTCTTTCATAAATGCTCTGTACAAAACGCTTATTCAGGCTCAGCTCTTGCTTCTGTTGAAATGAATGAAAGTGAATGAATGAGATGAGGTCATGAGATTCAGGCAGTGGTGACTCACCCGGACCCTCTCCATCTGCGTCCTGAATGCATAGAGCAGCTCAAACAGGATCAGGCCCAGAGAGTAGATGTCCACTTTGTGAGAGTACGAGTTTCCAGAGAGCTGTGAAATCAGTACACAAGTCAGTTCGAAGTTTCCATGTTACTAGTATAATATATATGCAATACGTCAATATAACTGTCCAAAGGATGGCACAAAAGCAGTGAAAAATGTCCACACAAATGAGTAAGAAACGCATCATTGCTAATTGTCAATTCTAGGAGGATGAACGATGGAGTAAAAAGGTCAAAGTAGAAACTATAATGCCATTACATGCCATTTATTTATCATGCATTCAACGGGTTTCAGTGAGATTTATCTACTCAGGAATTGGGCTTGTTCACACTAAAGGGAAAAAAAGTGTGACAAAAGTCCAAAAATGTTATTTTAATCATCAGAAGATTTGATATTTTTTATTTATCCAAATACCTCCTCAGTCCATTAGTAGTTGCTAGAAGATAACCGTTTTATACATTAGTCAAATGTCCTAAAGTAGCTCTGTGTATTTGTGTAACAGACGTGATCCTTTGACAGAATGAGCTGCAGAAGTTTGTTACATATTTTCAGAAGTCCACATCTGATTAAAATATTCTTATTTTACACAGAGTAGAAACAAAGTGATTACTTCCATATAGTAAATCAATTTAATGTGACACCATTGTTTTTTCAAGTTTCATTTTTAGAAAAGAAATGACGGAAAATCAGAGGCTGATCTGATCTAAAAATTACACCAGATTGTATTTGTTAATCTTTTCTTTTGTTTTTATCCACAATATCTCTTTGATATGATAGTCATTTCAGTTTTTTAGTTATAAACTTTTTAAAGTCCAGATACTATGATTGACACTTTACTGTGAACACACCAACTGCTTGTCTCAATGTGGAGAAGTTATTGCTTCACCAGAAAAGTTCTCCTGGTTTCAAATTGTTGGATAAACTCTGACCCTTCTCCATAATGGCTAAAATGGTAACACATTTTATGATTTGTGAGGTCGTCAAAGTCAGATATATGCTCTAAATCTACAATGTATCCCAGTGTAATGAAAAACGTCAACATGAGAAGAGTGTTGTTGTGTCTGACCTGCTCTGGGCTCATGTAGAGCTTGGTGCCGACCTGCCCCGTGTGGCGGGTTAGAAGTGGTGCAGGCGTCAAGGCGCTGGGCTCGTCCTCGTCCTCCTCCTGGTCCATCGCCGTCACCAAACCGAAGTCTCCCACCTTCACCACGTCGTCCATCGTGAAGAAGATGTTTGATGGCTGAGGGGAGGAAGAAACAATTAACCACATGTGAAGGGCCTTCTCTACTGCTTACTTGTGCAAACTAAATATAGCTTTTATTCAATTTGGGCTGGTGAGGCAATCTTTATGTGACATTTAATTTAACGTGTGTAAGAAGAAAACTTGATGACACAAATCTTTTTTTCACCTTACACAGTGTTTCATTGCATACATTTTGAAATTGCAGTCAATTTGAAAAGTTAACTTCATTTTAAACGTATTACTTACTCAAAAGTATTGTGACAAATGTGAAAGGAATGCACGTTCTTCCCAAAAAAAGGATTCAGCTAATTAAAAACTAAACCAAGCTCAATTGTCATTTGATATATTATCCACTTCTAGACTACATGCAAGACCTGTCTTCTTGGCCTGATAATAAATCTTAACGGCAGTAAAAATCTATAAATCGCCCTTCCTGGGTCTTATGTCGGACATATGTAATCTTATAATTGTGCTGATATAAAACAGAGCAACCATAAATCAGGTGAATGTTACATCGTGCAGTCAGCATTAGAGCTCCCTCTAAGCACACAGCAGAAGATCATATATTTGATGAATGGTTGGTTTCTGGGCTCGATGCTGCCCCCTGCCTGTCTGTGTGTGCGCGCTTACCTTAAGGTCCCTGTGCATGAGGCCTTTGCTGTGCAGGAAGTCGACAGCTTCAGCGATCTGGACAAAGATGTCGAGACACTGGTTGAGCTCCCTCTGGTCCGGGAGGCAGCGCTGGGACATCCAGTCCTTGAGATTTTCCTTTCGGCACAACTGCATTTGAATGTACAGGTACACCTGCAGACAGACGACAAGCTCAGACACAGGGAAGATCACTACTGCAAAAGAAAAGTAATACCTGAGATATTTTATATAACAACTGTGACTTTGTAATAATACAATCCAAATCATTACTTCCATCGTTTCAATTGATATAATGAAAACATTTACTATGTGGGTGAATAATGCAGTAATAATAAAAGTCAAAAGTAGGGTTTCCCTTGAACAGATTGAAAATTGTTGGCCCCATACTGCAAGACACAGAACAAAATATGTATAATGTTTTGTTTATCGCACTATAAAACTTTTGTGTTATATTAGCAAAGTGAAGACAAAATATTGTTTACTTGACTCCGTTGGGGGTAAATAAGTAATGCCTGTGTTACTAAAGTTTTCAATAAGACAATTTCCGGAACGTTTACAAAGAAAAAGTGGGCAGACCCAGTACCTTTGGTGAGGGCTGAGTGCGCTGCATGGCCTGAGGCGGGGGCAGAGCCAGCGTGAGTGGCCGTGGTGAAGTGGAGAACAATGGCAGGGCGTCCCGTTGCTTCGTGGATGAGGCGTTGCTGTTTTTGGTGGTTTGAGGACTTGTGACTCCAGACGCAGAGTCCGTTTCACCATCTGCGTCCCGATCGCAGCCCGAGTCCTCGAACACTATGTCGAAGGAAGAGGAGGTGCAGTCTGCGGGGGCCCGGGGGGGACACAGCTCAAAGGAGTGAGGTGTGTCCGAAGCCTCCGGGTCGGCCTGACTGTCCCGCTCTGACATGAGGCTGTCCTGTCCCAGGAGAGGGTGGAAGGACAGGTCACTCTCGTCCCCCCCGAAGCCCACACCGGCACCTGTGCTGCTAGACAGGAGACCCCTCGCATCCACCGACACCTCCAGGCCGTCTCCTCCGTGACCAGAGGCCTGTGTCACAGAGCTGGACACAGGGACTTTGACCGACAGCGCCTCCATGTGCTCCACAAAGCTCATAGGCCAATCCGTAGCACTGCAAAAAAGTGGAGTTAAATTAAATTAAATTATCTAAAATATAATGCACATGGTTTTATCAAGTAAAAAGGTCCACTTTGTCTCATTCATCAACGTAGAGAAACGTTTGAACTATTACAGCTGTAAGGAGACATTCACTATGTGACTTAGAGATGAGCAGATTGGCTTGTACAGCTTCAACCCACAAAATGCTTCTCATTATTGTGAATGTGAATACTAACAATGTACCAAACATATTTGTGAATTCAAACAATCCATTTCACTCTTTGAAATTCAGGGTTAGTACAACTGCTGCACCTGACTTTTCCCCCCTCCCTGATTTTTTTGTGGAACAAGATTAGTTTGGTCCCATCACAGAGATCTATTGTAATAGCAGCTCTCTGCTGTCAAATTGTTTAGTCATGAATATAGCTACATTGCATTTCAATATCAGAGGAGAGGAAGTGCACAGTTAGCCTGCTAGCTGTTATCTTTTGACAGCTCAACTAGCTCTGGATGGCGCAAATGTGGAATAACTTTATGGCTCCCACAAACAGTGATATATTAAGTGGTTCTGCAGTGTTCCAAGGCAGTACAAATCAGGGAAAGTGCCGTTAAGTGAATTGAGACAGCCTAATTTAACAAGGGCAAAAGCAGTTCACCGCTCAAAATGATAAGATATGATTTCCACATCAAACAAGCCCTTCTTTTTCTAAAGCGGATGTGTCTTTGCACAAAACCATCAGATCCATTTCTCACTGTTTGCACTGATCCCCCCGCTGAGCTCCGGAGGACAGGAGCTTTAGGGGGCTCACCTGGCGTCTTTGAGCCAGCGCTGGTCCATCTCCTCCTGCCAGCCCTCAGGGGGACTCTCCTGCCAAGCGTTGAAGTAGCGGATGATCCCCGGGTGCTCCAGCTTGGCCAGGGCCTTCACCTCTCTCATCACCTTCTCTCGTGCCTGCTCCCTGCATCACG
Organism: Pomatoschistus microps; assembly: GCA_029875035.1. Classification (NCBI taxonomy): domain Eukaryota; kingdom Metazoa; phylum Chordata; class Actinopteri; order Gobiiformes; family Gobiidae; genus Pomatoschistus; species Pomatoschistus microps. The sequence continues at coordinate 9,729 of JAPMNZ010942329.1, read as the reverse complement.
GTTACAAAACACATCTTTAAAGACAGTCCTTGAGATTACATTTAAAAAAAACAATTAAATGTAATATAAACTGTTAGTAATGTTAACTTAACTCTGCTTTACACATATGACCATCAAAGCACAGGCACAACTTTTGTATTACTTTATCCCAAAGAAAAGTCTACAAAGAAAGATCTGAGCATGTGATTCTACAGTGACTGGGTGAGTCTCGTTTGAAACCGTTTGAAACGAGGATTTAGAAAAAAATTTTTTGACAGAATCTTGATTTAAGAGCTCCAAAAATACAGTGATCAGATCAGAACAGGCCCCATTACTCTCACTAACAACGACATTCAATTAGGAAATGTCTATAGACCAAAGGCTCATTGATGAGTAATTAAACATCTATTTTCTGGTGCTCTGCGTGAGTCACCCCCCACACTACTGGAGTGTGAAGAAAACTGCATGTGGATCTTCCGCAGCTTCGCGCTCATTTCTCATGGCTGTCATAATGAATAAACACACACCACTGGCATCTTTTTAGCATTCATGTTTAGATAACTAGATAACTCCTATTAGCATCACTTAGCAAGTCACAATAAACGATAGGAAAGCCTGGAGCTATAGCAGCATGCTGGGATGGACTTTTTTTACCTGCTGGGCAATCGTATTCTTTTGATGGCGTAGTCGCAGTCGTCCACCTTGTTGCGAGCCTCAAACACAACACCAAACCCCCCACGGCCCAGACACTGAACAGGCTCGAAATCTGTCAGATACCTGCAGAGAGAGAGAGACAGTTCATTAAGGCCTGAAGACAAATGGAGCTGCTCTCAATGTCAAAAAGGTGTGTGTGGAAAAAGTGTGTTACGGCAAAAGAAAAAGTTTGGGTAATTGTGCGAAAGTGGGTTGAGAACAATTGGGGAGTGCGCTCAGTGTGTCCTGGGAGCTACGTCTCAAAAAGTGACCAGCAGAAAGTAGGGCAGGGAAAGTCACGCAGAGAGGTCCATTTGTCTTGTAATTTCAGAAAGTGCACTACTATGAATACTGAATTTAGTCTCAACAGGGATTGTCCTTAAATGGGAACTCGTTTGCAACTCATGGTAAGAGAGGGAATTAATTTGTTGCACCTTTTTGAAGATGGGATTCCAGACCAAATAAATAGCAGTCTAATGTACACAAGTTAGCATTAGAAGAAGCTAACATTTGCACATTTTGATTCTCCAATTTTTCTCGGGGGGTCCCCATGGATCTTTAAAAGTCTAAAGATATGTATTTACATTACTTCTACTATTTAAAGCATTATAACACTTTGCTGACATTTGGGTCTTTTGCTGTTAAGACCCAAATGTGTACCCAATCCTGGATTCTAAAAATACATTTCTGTGATAGATTTCTCAGGTTCACCCAAAACCTTTTCAAACTTGTATGTGAATTTGAGCAGGTTGAAATAAATATTGATCTATTCATCCAACTACCACCTTTAGTAGTTAAAGTTAATATTGGCTTTTCAGTTGAACATTTAAAAACCAGTCTTCTAGTAAGAATATTTGATAAAATAGGAGATCCTTTACTCGTTCCACAGTGGGGAAATTTCAATGTTGCAGCGCACATACAGGACAGGAGAGCACATACAGGACAGTAGTAAGAGGACACAGGAAGTACACAAAATAAGTAGTAGCAATGTTTCTTAGGTAGCTGTAAATGCTTCAATACCAGTCTATCAAAAAAATAAAAATATATATAAAATATGTAGTGCAGAGTTATTTGGCTAGGTTTTAATGTATGCATTGCGCCAACATGCAAAGAAATAGCTACAATAACTGTTCATGTAAAAGCAGTTTTTTTCTGTTATCTCTGGGAGCACCTGTTATCTCGCTGTGAGCTGCACATAATTAAGAGTCTAGCTCCAACCCACAGAGCCTCTTATGGGCAAAGCGAGGCAGTGTGTGAAGAAAACCGTGAATGCATGTGATTGGGCTTAAGCTCCTGATCTGAATCTTTTTTTAATGAGTAGTTTCCCCTGGCTTCAAAAACTGCCAGTTGATTTATGCAGGGAAACTTTTCTAGCAAAGCAATCATACATGTGGCCCAGTGCAGGGTGGGAAGCTTGTCATTCCAGGCAAAATCAAATGCAGGAAGAAAAATCTTGTGACAGTTTGTAAGAAAAAAGTGCAGTTTAATCAGATTTCTCCCGGAGTTTGGAAAGGTAACGCCATTTTATTGATGTAGAAAATGCAAATGGAATCGATCAGACTTGAGGCAGGCAGTGGCAGCCCATAAATTATGTCCAGTGATCATATTTAGGATGTCCAGGGTAACAAAAAGCTTGTGACAATGTGCTGACAGTGATGTAAAGGGACGCACTGACCCTGTGGCAGATGTTATGCTACTGGACGAGCAGAAGGAGGAGGAGGGGGGGGCGTAACGTGGACCAAGGTCGTTTTGCATTTGATAAAAACTACAGGAGTTATCCAATCAGAGTCTGCTGCTGAAGCGTCATAAGTCTCTGCCCAGTTCTATGGCAATAAATGGTGGACATAAGTTTTGTCAAAGTTTCAATCTGTGTGTCCATTGAATAAACCTAAAAGCTTTTGTGACAGGGCAATAATCCCCAAAAGGTCATAGCTTTCATCGATTGCCTGCTTTATCAAGTTCCATTTAGGGGTATGTAAATAAAGTGGATTTGGATTTGATAGTATCCCTCAATATATAAAAGAGAAAAAATATTTTTTTATTGCATGTTCAAGGCACAGCAAGGACCCCTTCACACACATACACATTAATTCGAAGTGGGTTACGTGTCTTGCACAAAGACACACCAGAGCTGTCCATCTGCCCACTCAACCAATAATGTTTATGTCTGGAACAGGATTCCATCTTCAGCCTTCAGCTCAGAAGACCTACTCTATCCACCAGTGTAAATTTAAAAGCAGGGCCTATCTTCCATCATTTAGATTGTCTTAACATAATTTAATCGCAGAAAAAAAACACTACCAATAAGGAAGAGGAGCAGTCACCATGGTAACAGCACAGTCTCTAACGCTACACATGTAAAATCCGGAGACTCCCGTGGGACGCCCCGCTGTGGAGCAGACAGAGCTGTGGTGCCCCTTTGTTTTCTCCTGAGTCACCAGGTCTTTACACCTGTTCTTAATGATGTACCTTGATACGTATTCACTGGATCTGGTTTCCACAGCAACGGTCTCTTTGGTCTCCACCACCTCAAGGTCAAACTTCGAGTCCGTCTGGCACTGGGTCTCCGACTCTTTGCGTTGCTTTGGGGAAAAGACAGAAATTACTTTGAGATCCTCGGTACTTCAATATTTAACATAAAACACTTTCACTTTACATTGATCCAATCTGGTGAAAAACTTCATGCAAAAACTGCACAGTTTCTAGGGATTAGATTTAATCCAACTCACATCCATTGCTCTGTCATTTTAATGGCCTTGGAACAACTTTAAAAAGTGTTATAACCAATACGCTTCCACTTCAGGGAATATTTGTTCAGGTTTAAAATATAAAAACAGTAAGGGATACTAAATAATATAATCAATAGAACCTTTACCTCTCTATTATTAATATGAGAAGATTTATTAGTAAGTTGGTTATTAAAAAGTCTGTTTAAATGCAGGAATGAAAATACCAGAACACCGACAGCAAGGGCCATTCACATAATCATTAGTCCCAGAACATTCTCTGAACATGTCCCAGCGTATGTTACAGCAATTTACCAGGAAACTGCCAGAACAAAAAATGCAGGGAATCCGTTCTGGCATCAGTTCTGGCTGTTTTCACACCAGTCCAGGGAAAATAATGAGGAAACAAGTTTTGTGAACGGGCGTCATGACTTCTAACTGATTGAGACCCTTACCCGGACACTGACGATGGGGGCAGGAGGGTGGAAGAACTTGCGTACGATGTAAGTGGTGGCGGCAATGCAGAAGATGATGGTGCCGATGATCTCTTTCCACCAGGGCAGCAGCAGCACGGGATCCTTACGGCGTCGAGTCTCTGACCCTGCCCCTCTGCCCTCGATCAGGCTCACTGCACTCTCTCGCTTCTCTCGGTAACGCTTACTGAACGGGAAGTAGTAGCCATTGTCTGCAAAGGAGAGGAACATTTAAAAGGGGAGATCCGAAAATTGCATTTATTTTTTTAATAATGTACATTTCTGACCATGGGTCAATGTAATAATAGGTAAAAGTAATAATTTGCTCAACAATAATATATTTATAACAGGCCCTCCCCTTGGCATAACTATGACCAGGAAGATTTGCTGGAGGAGAACCGTTAAACCCAGACGAGGGGTAGGAGGCCTAACCAGTGGAGCTTGCCTTCAAAAAGTCTCTTTTCATTTTTGAATAGTAACAGACTCCCACTTTGAGGAAGGGGTAAATAATAGAAACATTTCATTTTACTACATTGTGATCTATAACTATTGTTATTGGTAGCGACCAAATTTATATACTTATATAGACAGATTCAATAGTGAGCTGAATAATCACAATCATTGACAAGTCTGTAGTCCCTCATTTACAATAATCGGTACTTCTTGACATGCCTACTACAGTTACTGTCCAGCCTTTGTTTGGGATAGGCAGGAGATCCTTACCATATGGATACTGCAGAATGGACAGCCCGCCGTTGCTGTATTCATCGTGGGAAAACTTGTCGTTTGTCAGACACTTGTCAAACTCATCTGAACCGACAAGTGCAGGTGTCCGCGACGGAGAATCTGTGTCAAGGACAGGCTCTGGTTTAGAGGCTGGATCAATAAAATGCTATGCGGGATTGAAGCTATGGTGACAATGACTTACGGATCAGTGGCTTCCATTTGACAGTGGGGAGAGGAGCAATGTCATTTTCTGATGCTATGGCTTTGGAGGGGAACTTGTCAGTGATAGTCACTGAGGAATGAAGGTAGTACTGTCCTCGGTACATCCCTGGAAATGACATATGCATATATAGCATTAATCAAAGTCAAGTAGAGAGCACGGATATAAGTAAATGAGTTATCTGTATGGTTGTTGAGTTATTGATTATTTGAATGAATAAGTCAGAATGTAAGTCATACCGAGGTAAACACTGGATTCGGTCTCTCCGCTGTTGCCATCTTCATTATCGTCATCCTCTTGGGTCTCCGAGCGACCGCTGTAGCTGGTGTCATCAAACAGACTGATGGGTGTGACCTTGCCCCCTCCCACCAGCCAGGCCGAAGCGATGGGGGTACAGAACTGCAACAAGACATGAGTATTCTCTGCATTATGCCATAGTTTTCTCTGAGTGAGGAAGCATTGAAATTATAGAAGCATTTTCACCATTTTATACAAAACATTTTTTTAAACAAAAATTTTTCCAAAATGAATACACCAAACAATTGAGTAGGAACTTATGGGTAAAGTTAAGTTTTAGTTTTGAATCTTATTTCAAAGTGTCAAAGTGTTGCAACTAGACAGGAATGCCTTCATTTATTAAAGGTTAAATAAGCAAACAAATATATATTACAGTACATGGATCTAGAATATTAACCTGAATTCAAGTATGTTCAAGTGCGACAGATTCACAAACATTACAATTTAACAGTGCAATCATATTTTACTTTCATCAAGTACCAAGTACAAATACAAATATTCTACAAAATTTACTGGCCAACAGGATAAACCACTTTTCCTGCCCGTGCTCACCTGATGCTCCCACACCAACGCTCCATTCGGCTCAGGGCTAAAGGCCATCACCTTCCAGTCGGACACAGAGACTTTGATGACCAGGTCCAGGTTCTGCTGTGATCCACCTGGTTTCTCAGCACTGCTGGGTTCATCCATTATGAACTTTGGAGACTCCTTCCACATTTCACCGTCGCCCTCCAGGAAGTTCATCCCTGACTGAGCTTCTGGGACCAACTTTAGCTCAAAGTTTCCCACGCTGAAATTCCACCTGGAGAAAAAAAAAAGACAGGATTGATTACCTAAGCTAAGTAAGTAAGTACGTAAGTAAAGTTTATTTGTATAGCGCATATCACAGACCATGGGTCACAAAGCGCTTCACACATTAAAACACATAAACACAGAAAAACCCAGAGAAACACAGCTATTAATAATACTTGGTTCAAGATGTACATATAGACTACAAAGTGAATGAAAGTTGTAGTCTATAACTTCAATGTGGTTGTTGAACCTTGCTTGTCAAGTAATAGATCCACCATCTGATCGTTTCCACGGAAATGAAATTGCTTTGGCTGGTTAATCTTGTATCTAAATCGAAGTTCATGGGGTAGCCTATCCACAGACGTGACCTTTGAAATAGGGGTATTGCAAGCTTGCCATGGAGACAGACAAGTATAGTGTCTTGATACCACACTACTTTCAATATCAGACAAGCAGGTGGTCTGTAGAAAAGTTACATTTCTGCCATCAGTTTAGTGCACCATGAACTGTAAAATCTCAACGTTTCTTGTAATAATCGTGGCCTTAAATCTGACACTGTGACATCCTCGGAGTAAGTCTCGCCGGTATTAAAGCCATAACACTTACTGGTAATGGCATTCGCTTTATAACCATAGCACAAAGTCAATAGGGTCTGTGTGCAGTGACTGATGGGCTGTGACAGAGTGATTGAATAAAACTCACTTCTCGGTGCCTGACCGCGGCCTGATGGCTCGCACAGTCTTCTGGGTCCTCTGCAGCAGAAGCACGTCTTCTGCCTCCACCTCCTCTTCTCCCCAACGACTGCAGCCCACAGCCGAGCAGATGTACCGGATCTGAGGAGGAACTTTATTAATTTCAACTATATATTTAGTGTAATCGTTAGTTATGTGAGCTGTTCAAGTGTGAAGTTGACTAGTTAGTCTTTGCTTGACAGTTCTTAAAAAAAAAAAAAAAAAACTGTTGGGTGTGTATATGCAAAGATTGGTAATTATTCATTATCAAATTAAATTAGTCAAATGAATAGCATTGTTTTAGCAAGTGTGTAAAAGAACATAAATTACTTTTCCAATGCTATATTTTTCTGTGATCAAGGATTCAAATGACCATACAACAAGTTAACAAAGTAGAATATATGTATGCAAATTACAGATGGGACGGATGTCTTGGCTGAAGTTAGTTGTACTACTACTGTAGCACTGTCTTAACTTCTTTCAAGTATGTTTGAAATACAAACAAAATTTAAGACCTTGAGACTTTTATTATATATCAGAAAAAAACATTGAACATGAGGATCCTCTGACCTTGCCACTGAACGCTCCGAGGCCGTAGGTGGTGAGAGACTTCCCCCCGACCAGCACCGTGTCGTCCCCAATGCGGTAGGACGACTCCAGCAGAGACTCCACGCTGAAGGGCACCGCCTCCATCAGCTCTCGGTCCCGGTTCCACTGAAACAAGGCCCCATCCAGAGATGGGATCACCATCTTATTGCCGAACACCTGCACACAAGACAACACAGTTCAATGGAGATGACAAATTTACTACCATTGATTTATTCATAAAGTAAAATGCCTATAGAGCAGGGAAAGCTGTTAATCAATAACTCAATGCCAAGATTAGCATATATATTGTGATTCCTATACAACAAATGACCTCCCTTTGCTTTCATAATAATGGACTGTTGGTAAAATGTCTCACCAAGGTACAAAATGAAAGTTCATACTTTAGCCACAACTCAATGCAAATCATTAATTTTCAATATCTAAATACGCATCCAATGGAACAAAGTGATATTAACAGCCTATTACAACTATAAATAATTAAAAAAAGGTAATCAGGGTTGCGACTAACCATTAGTTTGACAAATAGATTAACCCATCAATTATTGCATCATTGAATTAATTAGTTGTGCAGAAAAATGAATGTCAATAGGACATTTGTATAGTAAATATTTCAATAAAAAAATATGTGTTTAACTGGTTTGTAATTACAGCTCTGTTTGAATCTTAAAATCCTCTCTCACAGCACTCACATAATTTGGAGTTTATGAAGAGCCGTTAACGATTAATCGTTCATTATGATAGTTGTTTATTATTGAAAAACTAACTAATTATTACAGCCTTAATAGAGTTGATCTAATTTGCATATGTGAGAACATTTTCAAAATACGTTCAATACTTTTAAGGTTAATTTTGATTCGGAGTAAAGGGGCAAAAAAACTGCCTATCCAGGTGTAGATGTTTGGTCAAATTGCCCAACTAGAAATATAATGTTCTGGACACAAAAACATTTATAGACGTTTGGGCCCAAAATCAGTGGCACTTAATGCATCACTTCTTACAAACTGCTGTACTAGTGAAAGTTTCCGAAACATCTTGAGTTTTCAATTTCCAAAATGCCTGAGGCGCCGACACAGAAACAAAGATCGACACGCGACGTCAGCCTGGAGACACTTGGACTCAATCCACGGGCCATTACACAACCCAGAGCCTAAGTAATTAACCTGGATCTGAGGAAAGTGAGCGACTGTGGATAATGTCCCTGTTCAGGATGAGATCACCACAGTTATAATCCACATTTAACCTGCACAGCTCTGCCAGCACTATGGGATCTTTAGATAATTGTTTTTTTTTATATTGAGAAGTTGGCCACGGCGAGAATGACATTTAAGACGTATGCGGTCCACGATGTTGTGACTCATTTGGCATCAATAGTGAAGGATTGTGTAACATTGTTTTACCACTTTAGTTGTTTGTCGTTGATGTCACAAAGATAATGGACAATTCCAACTAAAATACACTATAATAAGATTCCAACTTTAATGAAAAATAATATATGCAAATACTAAAAAAAATCAAGTAATGTACTGTATGAGATTCTGCAATATTCAAATCAAGTAGAGGCCATAAATCAAGATTGAATATGCCCGCTTGTTTTATTTGCACGTCTGCTTCATCATTTATTTTGACAAGCAAATGTAATAAAATATGTCACACCGAATCCAATGGCAATATTACAACACAAGCATGTCTTTGAATTTAAATTGTCAACTCACAGGTCATAAATCTAAATTTGAGATGTGTATTTTGGACTATGTGCTACCCGTTCCCCCTCCAAACATTATATATCTCATTAGACTTTAAAGTAAGTACAGGTCAGCGGCTGTGCTAAAACCATGTGTCAGAAAGTGATTTACAGCCAGGAGCAGAGGTGATGTCATCCCGGCAGAAACAAGAGGCCGGAGACAGGACCAAGATAAATTTAGCCATGAATTGAAAAGAGCGACGGGAGGAGGGGGAGAATGGGGAGTATCCAGCCTGACCATCACACCATGAGCGGGAGGAGGAGGAGGAGGAAGGGGGTAGAGGGATTTACAAGTGAGTCATGAAGCTCTCAATGGCTTAATCTCCCTCAGCCTCATTGACACTAGCCTCACCATGTAACAGTAATGTTTGTTCTCTACAGATTATAGCAGATTATGAGCCCTGTAATGTATAAGGTCCTGTGACGAGGGCCTTCAGGCTTTTGTATCATTTGTTATTGGGAGTTAATCTCAAATTAGAAATTATGTAGTGGCTTGTTTTCATAAGTTTGATCATAGGGTTGTCAAAGGTATCACAAATTAGATACTAAAGTTAGTATTAGAAGAAATATAAATCACATGAAGAGGACATAATGTGAGATTATGAGCGGTTTAGTATATAAATTACTAAATTGGGACAATCTTATAAAATTTAAAAACATCTGTTTAATGTACAAAATTAAAACTGGCTGTGCTCCGCCTTCACTGAGCGAGTTTGTAAACTTCAGATCGAGTGCAGCCAGA
>JAPMNZ010942318.1:0-10893 GCA_029875035.1 Pomatoschistus microps | reverse complement strand
GACATCATCCTGCACAAATCATCCTGACAGAGGCCCGCCGCTCATTTACTATGCACCAGGGTAGACTGTATCTGCACTGCCTGTCTTAGCGGCAGGAGATCTGTGGGTGCTCCGTGTTATACGCCTCTCTTGTTTAGTGTTATATGTGGCAGAACACAGTCATGAATAATAGATTGTAATGCAGGCTATTACCATATACTATTATACCGATATGTTGTTACTTCTACAACGTGTCGGAGTAAAGCTGGGGGACCTAGCTTTTTGTTTGTGCCGAAACAAAGTGACAAAAACCACAACATGCTGTCTTTATTTTATTTGCAAAATATGTCATGTTTTGTGACTTTTTGATGTGTTGAGCTGAGAACTGAGTGAGGGTGGTCCTCTCTTATGCACTTTTCTGTCTGATAAAGTTGATCTGAAAATGGGACAGGGACCAAAATGAGGTGCTCATTTACATAGTTGCATTTTTGTTGTGGTTGGAAAGTCAGGTACCCCGGCTTTAAGTCAGCAACTGCGACACTCTCTACAGTTATATTGTTTTCATGTACTATTAACAAAGCTGTATCACTCTGCCTTTGACATACTCTTCAGAGTTACCGTGGCAACATCAACCTCCTCACTAATTCTCCATCGCTTTTTTCCTGCTTATTAAATGCTTTGATATTTTGATTTCATGCAACAGGAACATTGTTCTCATCATTGTGTGCTGTCTTGTGTGTGTCCATGTACATGTGTGCACAATAGAATCCCAATGCAAACCCGCGGCCCATCTCCCAGGACCTGGCAGGTTTCTGGGACATGCTCCAGCTCTCTATTGAGAACATTAGCCTGAAGTTTGATGAGCTCCACCAGCTAAAAGCCAACAACTGGAAACCTCTGAGTCCCCCGGAAGTTCAGGTGCAGACACACATGGCAAATGAATATTACATGTTCTCATCTGGCTCTGCTTTTTGAATGCCTGACTAATCTGCATGCTCTCAGCTCTCACTGTTGTATACTGAAGATGTAAATCTTTATCGTCATGGCTTTGTTAGCATGAATTATTGTTGTTGTCATGTTGCTTGCTGACGTCACATGTGTATGTTCTGTCTGACAGTGAGCTGATTGTGAGACACTTCTGTACCTGCCATGCACCAAAGAGGCCTGTCCATCTCCAGTGGTCACTTACCCTCACCAAAGGCCTCCACGTGCTCGCTTACCCCACACAAATGGCTGCCACATATGGTCATTCAGAATGCATGCTCTGATTTTACGCCAGCGACCACTAAAGCACTCTAATCCATGTGCACAGCGGCTGCAAGTGTGTCGCTCCTCGCAGTGTTTATGCAGCTTGCCATTACGCACTTAGTGGTGTGTCATTAAGACTATTTATGATTCCTGTCCAGGAGAGAAGGATGCCCCCTCCTGTGCCAAAGAAGCCCCTGAAGGGCCACCCTCCCCTGACTAGGGACCGTTCTCTGGAGAGCTCTGAGCGTCAGCGCCTGGAGGCTCGCAAACGCCTGCTAGCTGCCAAACGAGCTGCTTCAGTCCGGCAGAGCTCAGCCACTGAGAGCGCAGACAGTATTGAGATCTATATCCCCGAGGCTCAGACCAGACTATGAGACCCTCCTGTACCCTCTGACTGGCCACACATGCTCAGTAGCACTGACACGCTCCTACTTCTACACACACTGTGGATTCTTTAACCATCACACTCATTCTAACAATGATGTACATTTGTACTATGTACTATATTCTTTTATATAATTAATATTTAAGTATTTATTTCCCAGCATTGATGTAGCACTCCCTCCCGTCTGTGGATGCCCCACGCCCAAAGAGGTATTCTATATAGGCCCTTTTAAGTGACTTCATATTCCCAAGCAACTTGTAGCACAGTGTTACACACATTGTTTCTGAGGCTTGTGACGAGACGGATGAAGGTGTGTGTGTNNNNGTGTGTGTGTAAATGTGTGTGTTACATGCACACGCTGCATTCAGAACACATGCACAAATAGTCCTTTGTATTCAATATTTATTTATTTATAAAGGTTTCAAAAATGTTACTGACTACTACAAAATTGAGCAGCCAATGGCCTTGATTTTCTTTTCGGATCTCTTAGATTTGAGGCAGAAATTAGGAGTAATGGGAGTCATAAATATTGCAGCAATTGTGAAACAAACAGGTTTCTGTTTGAATGTCTGCCAGAGGTCATGCTTTGCTGCTCCAGGTGAGTGGCTCATGAGCTGCAGCAGACTCTGAAGTACACTTGTCTTCAAGAATCTTTGTATGAAACACAAATGTGTGTGAATGCAGACTGAGGAGAGTGAATGTGTGAGAGGTGGTCGTTTCCAGAGTGCTTCCCATTCTCTCCAGGTTTCAACTCTTACGTCTCAACACAGTCGCTGTAGCTGCGCACCACGGTTAAACTGTGCAACTTCTTTGAACCGGACAAACTGACCACATGGAATGCTTACGCTGACATGTCGGCCCATTCATTCTCTTTATTTATTATTTTAACAGATGCAAGCAACTACTTAATAATGCCTGTGATATGATGCATAGGTTCTTGTAATTAGATTATTTTGATATAAGTTCATCACAAGCAAGAAAACCAGGTGAGGAATTTGTCCTCACCGTGTGCATCTCTGCCTCCTAATGAAGCAACTCACTCATGGTTCGATTCTCACCTTTTATTTAATGGGTAGAAACACATTGACTGTATATGCACTGACAACACGGCCCTTATACTGTGCTTTCGTTTAGATGACTCTTTTTTTTTTTTGCATTACTGGCACTTTTTGTCCTTTCTGTTCCAGTGATCAGCCTTAATTTCTACAATAGTCGAGCACAACAGCAGTCTCAGGGGAAGAAGTGTGTGTGAGTGTGTGTGTGTGAATTCTGTGTGTTCCCTATGATGTTGCCTCTACTGTACATAACCCCTGTCATGAGAATAGGCCATATTTTCAGTATAAAGGGACAAACAATGATCGATAATATTCACAAAGAAACATGTTTTAAGGTAGTATGTGTCAGCTGCTTGAATGTGGAGACAATCGAGAGCCAGTTGAAGTTTTGTGCCATCCGATATCTTAACAATATACTGTATCCCTGTGGTCTTTTTCCAGAACCTACCAGATCTTTTTTTTTTTTTTTTTTCAATGTGAAGGAACCCCGATGACAAAAGAATCTGTCATTTGTTTGTCATTTTAGAAAGAATGCATTACTGACGTTCAAACTGAAATGCCATTTATCTAGATTGATATTTTAGTATTTTACACTTGACAAAAATGTAATGAAATCATTTCTGTCAATAAGATAAGATTTATTATTCATGTTTATTATATTAACATATCAATAGGTCGCTCTTGGTATTTACAGGGAGTGGGACACCAGAACGCTGGGCTGTGCAGAGCAGCCCTGGCTATTATAAGCTTGTGATGTAGTATTACAAAGAGATGAATATTTGTATATAAATGAATGTTTCCTTATTTAAATGTAAACTAAAAGCCCAATGAATTAACATGTGAAGCCGATATACATTTTTTGTAAGGTAACGTTATTACACTGTTGATGTTATGGCACGTGTATGAGCTCTTATCAGCATTAAAAATATCATTGCCATATTTGCCTGGTGTTTGTTTCTTTGGCATATGTTTCCAATTGGAATATAATTAAGCAGATTACAAGGCCGGCGCGCTGTGTGCATTCGGGGCATGTTCCTTCCGCAGGGCTGGGTCCCCATAATTAGACAGCACTTTTAGGCCTTGGCTCAGCCTCCGCTCATGTACACAAGGATCTGCTGGTGATTCGTCATCCATTCATCAGTCATAGTGAAGGCAGGCATGCTGACCTCACTGACCAGGGTTCACCAGAGCAGAGGGGGTGGCTCTTCTGTCCCAGACCCAGAGAGCTCTACCATGGTGGGCCACAGCTCCCCAGTAAGCGCCTGGAGGAGTTCTGGTTAAATCCTTATTGGCCAATACATTCTGCAAATGACTGGACAACCATTTAAGTGACAAGGGCCAAAAGGTGCTTGGAGCCACACGGTGCAAAGTGATGTCTTAAACAGTTGGTGGTCGCAATATATAAGATTAGACAGATGTGGGGAGCAAGTACTACTTACTGCAGGACTTGCTTAGCAGATACACAGCGTTAGTTTTGAACCAGTAGTTATTATTTCTGCCTGAAATGAGCTGAGATACTGAGCTCTCTGCATTAAGTCTATTGAGACTTCTGAAAGCTGCTCACCAGAAACTGCCGATGTCTGCCATTTGCCTATTAATTTATGCAGGATTATGCTAATTGGGAGGAGCCGTGGAAACCAAACCTACATGCACACATCACATGTATGTCTCGGCTGTGGAAAGATTTGAGTGTCATACTTACATCTTCTAAAATTGTACCTGCCTTAAACACCAAAACAACCGCCATATCATTTCATACCTTCCTCTTTTTGCAGATTTATCATAAAAGTAAACATTTTGATCGTCATAACGGTTTAAAAACGGACAGCCATATAGATTTTTAAGTTACACTTTTGACAACAGTGTAGCCATATTCCATAGATTTGTGGACATCTGATGCAAAACAAACCCATACCCAATAATCAATATTTACACATTAAAAAGGAAAATGAATGGAAATTGGAAAATGTAGAAAAAACAAAACTTTATTGAATCCCATGTGACCCCAATTTGCCACAAACATTGCACAGTATGAAATGAAATCACATCATTGGGCATTGTGTCACATTGACTATACACATGGTCCTATAATACAGGTAATTGCTTTTTGGTGATTTCAAAATGCTGTCTCCGTCAGAAAAGACATCTGTAGTGTTAAATGATATAGTCCACTGGCCATTTTATTGTCGCTGAGTTGATGGCATGAAGGCTCACACTAAGAACCTGCTACATTGGTATACCCCAACGGGAAAAGAGTAAAAAAAAGTATAGAGTTTTTTCTTTTTAAAACAGCTAAAAGTAAAGTACAAAATCAAAACTATACTTATACTCATGAAACACATAACATCTTCTACAGTAGTGAATAACTTTGTCATAGATGCCAAGAGCAAAGTATGTTTAAGACACTGAGATGACCTTCTTCTGCCGTAGTGTGCAAATGTACGAGGCAGACCTATCATGAAGCAGTCTCTGAAATGTAACGGTAAACACGTGGAACAACCAATCCCTGTTGGTGTCTGTGGATAAGGGCTGAGGCTAGCTCATGCTCTGCTCTGTAAAATAACATACAGTATAATGGAAAGACTCCAGACAGGCAGCATTTTCTCTGAACATTTTTTTGGTCCCTGTGCAAATAAGATACACATGTCGATACATACAAATGTCTATGAAATGAACAAACAACTTACAGCCAAGGCACCTCGATACAGTTTTTTTTCTTCTATAAAAAACATTCTCAATTTGATTGGTTTACCAAAAATAGAAATGATCAGGCTTTCATGTGGTTTTGTTCTGTTACGTGCAGAAAAGTCAATGAACTCCAAAGAGTTCTACAGTCGACAAAGTCCCTCCTGTCCCTTTAAGAAACCAGCTGTTTAGCCTGCAGCTCCATCTCTGCCGCCCGTTTGAGAGCCACATCCACCAGGAGCTGGAAGCCGCTGAAGTCCTGTGTGAGGTCTGGGGGTGTGGGGGGAGGGGTGTTGAACAGCCCGCTGCGGGGGCTCAGGTTGCCCTCCATGCTGGTGCTACTGACGATGGTGGTGGCTGCTGGGATGGGCACGTCGTCACGGAACCGGAGCAGTGCCTGGGCTTGTACCGACTGCAGCAGCTCCGCGGCGCGCTCACAGTTCATTAGAGCCACAGGGACAGGACTGGAGGCGCTGGAGGCCAGGGGGCTGGAGGCCGTGGGGCTGGAGGCCGTGGGGCTGGAGGCCGTGGGGCTGGAGGCCGTGGGGCTGGGCTGGAGCGTGCTTGTGACAGTGGTGTGACAGATGACAGAAGGCCGCATGGGCAGGAGCACTGGTGAGGGCGGCGTGGAGGTGGGAGAGGGCGACGCTGGTGACATGGCCTTCCTCAGGACACTCGGCACAGCCAGTTCAAAGTTGGAGGGGTGCAGTGCTCTCTTGTCAAAGCTCTCCTCAGGACTGACTGCTGGACTGCTGTGTTTGGGAGACTGGGAATTGTCAGAAAATCCATCTCCTCCTTTGCTCCCTTTTCTGGATATTGTGAATTGGTTGGGGTCTTTTCCATCTTTCCGCAGCATCTCGGGAAGAAGTCGCCGCCGTGCGTTAATGAACCAGTTACACACCTGCAAAAGGCAAACACATGCTCAACACTGTTCTGCTTTTGACTGCGGTTAATGCAGTCTGCAGGTATCTTTATCTCCAGGTGCAAGCTGCACCTGGCCTTTCAAAAGAGACATCACAAATAAAAGACACTTATGAGACAATGGTTCAGACAAAGCTGTATAACATTATAATCAACAGTTAAGTCTTTACTTCAAAGCTGATGTGAACTCATTAGCTTCATATTAACTTTCAAGTGCTTGATAGTGTGTTTAAATATTTAAAACACAAAAGTAATCTCCTTTGTCAGCAAAGTAATCAGGCGCAGTCTTCTCTCCCTCCCTCCTGCAGGCTAGTTGTAACTGGCTCAGACTCTATGTAAATGACTCTGCATTGTTCCCAGACAGCTGGGATGGAAAGGGGCTGGAGGGAGGGAAATTCCTGCGCTGAGCCGAGCCCTCAGCAGCACTAGTTTACTCATAGTGTCTCACACACTTTAATGTTGCAACACTGCTTTGCTTTGGATGACCTTCAACACTGTTTATGTGCATGTTGTGTTTGAGAAGCCAGGAAATGACTCAAGCCGCTGGCACAGCTCACAAAGATAGATCCTGTGTAGAGTTGTAGCTTTTACCTGCAGAGTGGACAGCTGCGTCTGCTTGGACAGGAGGGCTTTCTCCTGCTCCGAGGGGTAGGCGTTGTAGCGGTGCTCATAAAGCCAGTCTCGGAGGATCTGCACAGACTCCTTGGGTAGATTGCCCCTGCGTTTCCTTTTGCCGCCGCTGCCACTGGATGACAGATCCAGAGGAGCATCTATGCTGTCTTCATCATCTGTCTCACTCCCTGACAACATCATCAGGCCTACAGCAGGAAAAACAGCACATGAGCAAAAGAGAATGACAAATTATTTTCCTTTCATGAAACATGCCCTGTTGTCAGT
Organism: Pomatoschistus microps; assembly: GCA_029875035.1. Classification (NCBI taxonomy): domain Eukaryota; kingdom Metazoa; phylum Chordata; class Actinopteri; order Gobiiformes; family Gobiidae; genus Pomatoschistus; species Pomatoschistus microps. Next base: position 3,723 of record JAPMNZ010942318.1, on the reverse strand, counting down.
CCGTTTACCGAACACAGTTTGTCTAGGAGGCAGCTGATGTGTCAGAAGCAAGCTGTCAAGTTCAGCCATGTGATTCATATGGAGGAGAACAAGAGGGTGGGGGCTGAGAGGAAGGGACGTAGACCAGAGGGGGCTTTACAAAGACCAGTCTGATGCTGCTGTGTCAGTTATAAAACCTGCCTAGACAAATACAGGCCAAGTCTTGGGCACAGAACACCTTACGCTTGAATAAGTTCAGCTCACTGGGCTGACCACAAAAGAAGGAGATGGGAATGTTTAAAGAAGAAACTGTATTTTCAAAGATTAGAGACTCGTGGTGCTTTTTTAACTTGGGCATGTCTAATCAAAGTTAATCTAGAAGATCACAGCGGATTGCCCTTTGTATTCACCCTAAGTGGTTTACACTGACATGCAACGAGAAATAACGCACTCCAGTGACACAACTCCAACTCACTCAACTGAATCAACACATGAGTAAAGTGATGTGTAATGTGATTTATGATTTTGCATTTAGGGCAGATCGCATCAGCCTACATGTATGGTGATTCAGTGTACATAATTCGGATCAGATGAACAGCGATGGGAAAGAGCACAGAAAGTTCCAAAAGTGTGAGCAGCGAGCCCACAGGATGAGGTAATTACGTAGGCTGGAGAGGGGAAAGGGGGAGGGGAGACCTGTTGCAAATCAGCGTCTCCAGACTAAACAAAAGAACCCAGGGCTGCGTGCTTCTTTGTGAGCGATTCAAAAGTTTCTACTCGCAAATTTGCACGTTGCCATGTTCGAAAATCACCCCGAAAACGTTCACACTCCGCTCTGTAGCCAGGAAAAGACACCAGGCGAAAGAAATGCCACGTTTTGCCCACATTGAACAACTTGTAAGGAGCTTTCTATTGTGTGCGCATAGTACCACGAGGTCCGCGAATGTAACAAGGCAAACAGCAACTTCCCACAATGAGGTCAGAAGGAACATTAGCCTATATATGGATCCAAACGCGATTAAAACACGCGGGGACTACATACAGACACAACAAAACAACACGATTCATACATTACGCGAAGATTTTACGCACAATGATTACAAAAGATGCAACATTGAAAACTATGGCACACGGCGAGACCAGTCCCCAAACAACTTCTGCATCAACACCAACACAAGAATATATACTTAACCATACTATACAAAACAGCTTTTTACAACAAAAACACAGCAATACACTTCTTTTTGAAGCGATTTTGGACATTTCTCACATCAAAGTCCCCACTATTTTCCCCGGCAGTTTTTAGTTGACAGTAATCTAACAAAGTAAAATGTGCCAAACGTGGATTTAACCGATTTTAAGTTGATTTAAAAGGATTTGAAAGTAGTTTTTGGCGTTGTGTGAGTCCGCGCCAGCACATGGCAGAATCTCCCTGTCATGTCTGGAAAGGAAACAATAGACTGCATGGCTTGTGTGGGGAAGGAATCGCCTTTTTAACCCACTTTCGGCACTGTATTCGGAATAAAAAGCATAAGCCAGTGATGAAAAACACAAATCTTACCTTTTTTTGACTTCATATCCGTACAAAAATGCCCACTTTGGACCGTGGATGTATGGCGAGACGCGTGAGTGATTCTTCTTCTTTGCCCCAGAATATTTAATCCTTAGAAAAAAGACCGCGTCCAAAGTGTGGATCTGTGTTCCCGGGGATGTACTCTATCCTCGCTGGACACTGAGGGGTTACCTGAGCCCGCTCCTCTCCTCCACACACAGTCCTTTTCTCATTCACTCTGTGTTTGATCCTGAAACTGGGTGACAGCTATCTTTGACAGCTGCGTGACTCAACGGAGAGATCCTCCCACCACCAGCGCAGGCAGAGAGAGGTGCCCTGACATCAGCGTGGTCGAAGCTGCTTGACATCCACCTACTTTTTTTTGGTTCAAACACAGGCAAAAATAGACAAAAAAAATAAACATGAGCCTTCGCCAGACTTTGGAGTCCAGGGTGAAGATCCAGAGCCGGGCGACGTGTTTTACGCAGAGCTAAAGCGGAACTGTGCTCTGTCTAATTTGGCGCGCACGAAAACAAACAACAGGCTGCACACAAAAACAACACTGTAGCCCTGGATTGTAACACGTTGCGACTGGCGACATTTTAACCCATAAGTTTTGGCCTTTTTTGTGCATAAGCATTCATCTGGTCCAGCTTTACAATATAAAAATAGGTTTAATTGACGTTTTAAATTGACGAACTCTTTCAATCTTTCAAGAAATATATATTAGATATTTTGAAAGATTAATATTGAAGCATTTACAGCTAGCTCACAAACATAGCAGCTCCGTATTTTGTATATTTTTTATGTATTCTTACTACTGTCCTGTATGTGTGCTGCAACATTGAAAATTCCCCCTGGGACGAATAAAGGATGTTTTATCTTTGTTATCTTGTAGTATCCTCTTTCATTAGCCTGGTTGCTAGCCCATTGAACGACTTGGCTGCTTTCTTTGACTTTTCTTTTAGCTTACATGTACTATTATCAGTATTTGGTACAGACTGAATTCACAACACTCGGTAATAAGAGCGTATTATGTTTCATTTTCATATTTCACATAAAAACTACAACTTACAGCCTTTTACGATATGAGAAAAGGTGTATTGATTGATTTGAATTGGCGCGTGTCCATACAATAGCATGTAGTTGCTAGCATAATAAACCACCTAGCTGCTTTACTCGACTTTTCTTTTAGCAAACAGACTGAAGTCAAACCCGTGAGAGTATTGTAGCGTATTTTATTTCTTCTCATATTTCACATAAACATACTAGGACATAATGGCTTCATGTTACGAGCCTCTACAGTAGATGGTGCAGCAGCCTCAGCAGGTTACAAAGACAAAAGTGATGAAGAGTATCCATTAGTATGCAGTGCACAGGCTGCGACAGCTGCTGGAGCCGTGTCTCTGCCATACTACACAGTACACAGCACACATACACAAACACTATAGGCTCTGAGTTCGTTTGTTTCGCTGCGGAGACCTCTGTGGGGGGATGGCGTCCTCGTGTGGCTGTATCAGGGGCATGCAGATAGTGGCCCCCTGCTGGTGACTGTGAGTACATGCACCATTACGTCAACATTAATCGTTTTTTGTTCAAGACCTCAACACGGTGTCATCCCCAGCCTCACCTCAGTTAATCTGAAAATCATCCTGGCCACGTTCAACATCCATAAGGCCATATTCTTGAATAAAAAGCCCCTTTTCAAAATATTTCAAAACGTAATCTATATAAATCATAAACGCGCTCTTTGAAATGTGTCCTCTGCTGTGTCCATGAATAATAATTGGTTTATATTCATTTTTTGGTACTGAGTATTCAAGTAAGACATTGTTTTGTGTTTTTCTTTTATCTAGCTGTCTTCTAACATTCCCCTCCCTCCCTCTCTCCTACTCACTGGTTTTATGTTGTATCTATTTATGTGGATTTATTTCGTTTGTTTACATATGGAAGATACTGTATTGTTTTAATTTCCTTTCAATAATAAAAAAATGATTAAAATCAAAAAAATATTTATATAACTGTTTATGAATTAAGTGATGAATTAAATATCATATTCATAAATGCTAATTGTCTAATCACCCTTACTGGAACTCTTTAAGAAGGATGCATAAGCCTACTTGTCACTTACAGTCATGGGACTATAATTGGCACTATGAAACTGCTCCTTATAAAAAACAACAATCCAATAA
>JAPMNZ010942303.1:0-10618 GCA_029875035.1 Pomatoschistus microps | reverse complement strand
GCGTTAATTTATTTATAACGCGCTAATCTTCTGGCGTTAATTGATCGTGATTAACGCGCTAAAGTCCCGGCCCTAATATATATATATATAATAAATGGGGAAAGTCCTCCAAAGGTGGTGGAGAATGAGCGTGCATAGATCCTGTGGGACTTCCAGATACAGACAGACCGAATGGTAGTGAACCACCCTGACTGTGGTGGTAGACAAAGGATAGAAGAAAGCCATGGTGGTGGACGTGGCAATTCCAAGCGATGGCAACATCAGGAAAAAAGAACACAAAAAGCTTGAGAAATACCAAGGGCTCAGAGAGGAGCTGGAGAGAGCCTGGAGGGTAAAGGTGACAGTAGTGCCCGTGGTGATCGGTGCACTCGGGGCAGTGACCCTGAAGCTGAAGGAGTGGTTACAGCGGACCCCTGGAACAACCTTGGAAATCTCAGTCCAGAAATGTGCAGTGCAGGAACAGCAAAGATACCCTCAAGCTCCCAGGCCTCTGGTAGAGGACCCAAGCTTAAAGAGGGAAAACCGCTTTTTATTTTCAGTCGTAACATAAAAAAATAAAAAAGTAGCAAGTAAAGCATGTCTTTATATAGCTTGTGTGCCTAATGAATAGTAAGCGTAGTTCTTTTTAATACAATTTTAATACAAACAAGTAAATAATATCCCTATCCCTACGCACACTTCACTCCAGCTAATCAAGGGGAACCCAGGGGGTTTCTCAGGCCAGCTGAGAGGCATAGTCCCAATGTGTTCTGTGTGTCATATATGGATAATGTTATATCTTGATAAAGGTCCTTTTTGAACATTGCAGCTGTTCAAAAGGGACAATTTGAAGGCTAAATGTCATAAACAAGACAGACAGTTGAATGGAGAGAGTGAGAGTCAATTAATGACGCTTACATTATTAATTTCTGAAGAAGACTTAAAAGAAATGTAGAGAATGAAGACATTCATTCATGGTCCAGCATTGGAAAATTGCACTTATACCACCACAATAGCATCAAACTACTACACCACAAGCATCTATTATTGGCCTGTATTTGCTGTCTTTCTAACAGTGTGTTTTAGCCAATACTTTAATTCATTGCATTTCTTCCACTGACTGGACCCCAGCACTGAGCTGCACATTTAATTATGTCTATATTGATTTGGTTTGGATGCCTGGTTTGGTCAGGATTCTGAGCTTGACCATCTGCCCTATACCTGCACAGCCCACTGGAATAGTATGCATTAAAGGATTATAAACTAAAAAAAAAAACTAAATCATGTTGAACCGAGAAAGTTTGATCATATGTTATGATCATTTTGTAAAGTAAATACTTTAACCAGTGTGAACAGCAACATACACCAATTAAATACAAAATATGTCTTGTGGGCAAAAGGCCAAACACAGCCAATGCACTGTGTGAGAAATGTTCCAGGTAGGGTATAGCACTAAGATACACACTTAGAGTAGCTCTGAATTGAGGCACATACAAGAAGTCAGTAATTATATTCAGTTAGTAATTTAGAGTTTGCCCTAAACATTGATTGATTTCAAAGGAAATCATGCCCTGCAGTTTCAGTCTATAGTACATTTTAGTTACAATCCTTTGGCCCACGTTTGGGAGGTAATAGTCTGCAAGTTATATTTGCAATATTGTTTTATTATAATTATTGACGATTTATCAATATTGAAGTTTGTATATTAAGTTTTTACCTGTTATTTTGGACAAAAGTAGTCATCACCAACACATTAAGTTTGTTTTCCTGAGAGTTCCCTTCATAAAACACTTAAACACCAGAGGAATTAGTATAGTGTATGAACATGTATAAATGTTTTGTGAATAAAGATAATTGAATTCATGCATTTAATTAATCATGAAATGCTGCATGTTTCATGAATATACATTATCAACAAAGTTGGTCCCAGTATTGACCCTTGTGGTTCTCCACACATTTTAAATGTACAATACTAGAACTGTTTTTCATGGGCATAGGATTAGCAATTTAATAATTTACTGCAGATATCCAGATTATACCATTATCCATGGAAGTTACATTGTATTATCAAGAGGTCACAAAAACAACATCACAACACCATGTCTCTGTAATAACTGGATTTCAATAATTTTTTGATTTTCTGTCAGCCAATTGACCAATGTATGCATCAAATTATTGGAAATGTGAGATATCATTTAGAGTAAAATCCAACATTCTTGGATGAACCTGAGACAGTTTTTCATTACTTCAAACTTAAATACAATGCTGTCAAAAAATTGCATAAATTAACAAAATAAAATACATTTTATATTAATATTCATATACATTGCTCCGGACTGGAGCATTTTGCTTTTACAGGCTCTCAAATCTCATGTTATTTGCCTCAGCTGTGACAGGGAAAAATGATAAACCCAATATGTGGTCACCCCCTCATTGCCCAGCTACAACCTCTAAGCTTTTTATGTTCTATGAAAAATTGAAAGCATGACTTTGACTATTTGGCCCAAACTACAGGGCTAAAGCTTGTAGTTTGGGCCAAGGATTCCATTTTCACCGATTGCCTACATTTGCTATCAGCATATATACCATACCAATATCAAGTCTTGTCCACATTATAACATGGGGGGGCGCTTCACCTACAGGGGTAGCACCCCTTGTAGGTGTAAGTGTGTGTTCCGTATTTGATGGATGGATCCTTCTGGTTAGGGAAAAACTTGGCATGCGTGTCCAGCCGCTGCCTAATAGCTTATTGAGCGGCAGCAGCTAGTGTGGATTAGAAAGCGCTGTAGCTAATGCACACAGGGCCTATGAGCTGCATGTCTGTGCGCCTGATGTGTGCTTAATACGCATCCCTCGGACCAGTCAATAACACACACGCCATACTCATTAATCTGCAAGACATATTGGCCTAAAACATTTCGCTCATCAATAGGGATTTATTAAAGTGAAGAGCAAAAAGATGGGAGAAAGATAAAAGAAAAAGATGGAGATAGAAAAGTCAGTGAAAGTAGTGAGAACATGTGTAATCGGCAGCAGTGTGGTTGATGTCCCATGCAGATATCATTCACAAGGCCATGACAGTGTTTGTCATTTATGTCTTTGCTTCCCCCAACAGTGCAAAATATTGAAACTGTGAAAGAAGCTGGCTAACTAATTCCTCGCTCACACAAATCCTTTTGTACATCTACACATGACTTAGCACATCTTGAACATAGAAAAACAAAGTTAGGAGGGAGCATCTTTTTGCAGTTCTCCATCCCCCATCAAGTAGAGGCCCAAGATGGGTAGTACCAGATAAAGGTCTTGGTTTCTCCTCCATCAGTCACTGTGTGTGAAGTCAATAAAAAATACTTCACATTTATAGAACTCTTTGTGTGACCATGGTCTATAAAAAGCACTATAAAATAAAGTTTACTCACCAATCCATGCATGAGAGGAATTAGCAATATTAGACTGTACATGAGCTCGTGTGGACACATATTTTAACTCTTTTTGTCTCTGCCTCTAAACCGGCCACACAGTCTTTGAGTCTTTTTAGCATTCATAGAATTACATTTTCTTTTCTCATTGCAAACGTCAAAGGTATATTTTGGTTTTGAGAGTTCGATTTTCAGACATACATGCAAATTAGCTGTTGCTCACATGCTTGCACTCTGCTTTCACGTTGCAAAGTGAATGAACCACATGCTATTGGCAGATGTGCTATGTGTGTAAGTTCACATCATCAGAGCTAATCTAAAATGAATTTGTCCAAATGTAGGTACACAATACTTAGTCCTTGCCAAAAAGTATCTGCATGTCTCATTCTTAATCATGTATGTGTATGAATGTATTTGTTTGACTTGGCCTTTTCCCCATACATTCCCTCCTCCCATGCAAACACAGTGACTGACAGCTGGACTTGCAAGAACTCGTCCTCAACACAATATTGCCAAAGTTTACAGGGAAATTAATACAGTAGTCCTGCCATGCAGACACAATTGGAGTTTGTTCTTCACTCTGGTGGAAGTATGGATTGCAGTGATATTTTGTGCTGTGGTTTGTTGTTGAAATACTGCAGGATTTAATGAATTGTCTTAAATGTCAGCTGGTGGGGTGTCATTTGCCCTCGACGGGAGCCTGCCCTTTCTCTGGCATGGTAATATCGACAGCAACAAGTTCAGCATCTCCACTGCTCACAATAGAACACAATCAAAACTCCTACTCAGAATGATGTCTTTGCACCTGTGCTTTATGAAACTATGATATGGTGTTTTAACGATACAATCTAATATAACCACCATATTAACTCATTGACTGCCATTGACGTATTTATCTGAGACCCTATATTCAACTGGGGATTACAGGACAATAAAAATAGATAAAAACAAACTTATTTTTGCTGATCCAAGTAGATAATCCAGTCTTTCAGAATCTGGTTTGACATTTCACATAGTCTTAGGAAATAATATTCTGTGGGTCTTGAGAATCAGTGAAATGATCAAAAACGGCTGGCAGTCTATGAGTTACATAGACTTTTTGGTGTAAAGGTGTTTCCTTTGTGATTTAACAACGCTATCCTCACACAATATTCATGAATGTAGGATCCTAGTCCAACTCCCACTTTAGAAACTCATGAAACCATCAATTGAATAAAAAATATGGAAGCCCAACGTATCCAAAGTGAAGTTGAATAATTCTCAGTAACAAATAGTCCAGAATTAAGGAGGACAAGCAGTGGCCACAACAAACCACACAGACTCCAAATAAATGATATGCTGTGTCGCCAAAAGACAAAGACAAATCACATGTCTGAGGTGTGACAGATCATATTTTCACACGACCGCCACGGCACTGATGCATACTCTGTGTTTGAGAGAAGAAAACAGGGATGATAGAAGATGAGAGAGATGTGATTGTCCTACAAAGAAACCGGTTGGATTATTCTTGAAAATGATTGATTTAAAACTGATTTACATTGTTTTTCTGATGCATTTTGGTCTGTATTGTATATTCAACTATTTATTCTAACCATACAAAGATTATTATTGTGAGGTAAATGTATTTGTATTGTGTTGGATGAGTGTTGAGTGTGGGTGAATTGTTTGTGATGGTTGGTCCTGCTTCAGCTCCAAAGGAGATTGTGGATTGTTGTTTAAAGGTTTTTTCAAGCTTGTAAAATGTCACACAAATATAATATCAACAAGTGATATAGATGGTTTACAAAGGAATGTTGTGTTTTGTTTTTATCTTCCTCACAATGTTCTCTTCTTCAATGGTTCTGCAGGATTAGTATCACTATCACATTGTCAAAGCAAATCGACTGCATGGAAGCATTAAAATGTCGTGAACTTTTTCCGTCACCAATGGGCGCTTTTAAAATTAAGATAATGCTCAAAATGACAGGTTTATTGATTGGTGGCTCACTGGCTGTGTGACACTACCTGATCAATGTTCTCTGTAGGAGGAGCCGTTTGTGATGGTGTCGGAGAATGTGCTGGGGAAACCGAAGAAGTATCAAGGCTACTCCATCGACGTCCTGGATGCCCTGTCCAATTATCTCGGGTTCAAGTACGAGATCTATGTTGCTCCTGACCACAAGTATGGAAGTCTGCAAGCCGATGGCCACTGGAACGGCCTGATGGGAGAACTGGTTTTTAAGGTGAGGACTCAAATGCAAAGATCAAGTAGAGTGGGTTTGGTTTTGGTTTTTCTTTGATTTACAAATCAGTCAATAAAAGATCTATATAATAGGAATTTGTCCATTTCTAAAGTGTTACTGATATAAAGTAAAGTAGATTAAAAGGGTGACCACATATTGGGTTAGATATAAAGTCCAAAGTAGATTGTAGTTTCACATCTTTTGCACTGTCTTGAATATTGTATCATTATTTTTTGTGTTGTTCTCTAAAACTGTGTGCTCCTTGGCACCATTAAAACATGACAGTTGTCCTAAAGCAACAGCTGCAATTTGTACCATTAAAAACAGCAGAGACAAGGTACAGCTCAAACATTAAAAGGCACCTTCAGTCAGGTTAACCCTGAAAAAGCATGTCTGTACGCTTTTTAGAAAAAAAGTATCATTAATGTCAGAACAAGGGCATGCCACCTGCTTTTGGAAATACTGTTCCTTTGAGTGAAAAGTACTTAAGCAGCTTTAATTTCACATAGAAAATCATGCATACTTTCGGAGAGAAGGTTCTCCTCCACTCAGAACTGACCTGTAACTGGTCGAACAATATGCAAATATGCAACATCTCTGAAGAAAAACAAAGGTATGAGGGACCTCTGATGAAAAGCATGTCATCTGTATCATTTCAGACAAATTGTCCAGTACTCATTACTCTCATCCCCCACATTCTTGACTTTAATTTGGTGAACAATACACATCGCCCACTTCCAACAGGTCAACGGGCTTTTGAGCAGCTCTGAAGCACTTGTTATTATCTATGTGTAGTTGTTTCCTTGTAGATTTAAAGTCCTCTACTCCCTGACCCCATGTTCCTGTGGACTGCATCCAACATTTGTATTCCGCTAATACTGTGTCTCTCTGAGGTGGCCGGGCGAGAGTATATATTTATGTGTAAATCTTGTACATGGTGTTTTCAAATACTAGCTCAAAACATATTTGGAAATGCTACGTATGCCTAATATAGGGATGTACCTTGTAAATAATTCATATGCCAGTTCATTGTTTCCATACACCTATTGCACATAGTAACCAGACATCTGCATTGCTTTGACTTCATTTCCATGAGACTGATCATTACTTTAAATACAGCAAATTCCAAAAGATTTCCTAGAGTCACCACATTGCCATAATTTATTTCATTCACTTGCATCTTTCATGACATTTCTTCTTACGTTTTTGCTTTAATCCGTGTTGATTATTGCTTAGCATCCTTAGGCTTACCATTCACCCAGAAAATCACCCAACTCGTACAATTGTCTCCCAGTAAACCAAAGCTCATTATATCAGTAAGCCCTCAGTCACAGACATATGCTTTTCAAAAGGCCACTTGTTCTCACAAACATTTGCATTATCTGTATGACTCAAGACGGTGTGCAAACGGTGTGGGGAATCCCTTTAATTATCCACCGTTGTCTCCACAGAGTGCTAAACTGTAATGGTATCGCTTATACTTACTTATGTTGAGTTTGTGTGGAAGATCTGTAAATCCTTTCCTTGATATGAGTTTTATTATAATTAATACTGGCTGATAAATGCATAAATAATAAACGCTATAATATCCTCAACATTATCAGAATCAGAATCGTTTTTATTGCCACATAAGTAACAGGAAGTTACAGAGTTGGAAATTGCTTTGGCTCGGTGCAACAGTCAGAGAGGAAAGGGTAGAGAGGCATAATAAAAATAATGAATAAAAATAATGAATAATAATGAATTCATACTTTGAACATAAAGCTTATCTTCACACGCAGACACACACACACACGCACATACACTCATACTCAAAAACATGTGTGTTACCGTATGGTACCACACATGCACAGACAATAATACATTAGATTCCTTGATTCCTGGGTCTCAACATCACTATAGGTTTTGTGTCAGAACAAATTGTTCATTAAGAACAAAGCACGTTTTTGCTTTAATCCGTGTTGATTATTGCAGAGCTTCCTTGGGCTTACCATTCACCCAGAAAATCACCCAACTTCTACAATCGTCCCCCAGTAAACCAAAGCTCACTATAAGAGTAAGCCCTCAGTCACAGACATCTGCTTTTCAAAGGGCTACTTGTTCTCACAAACATTTGCAATAAAAACATGTATTATGAATCCTTTTATATATTTTGCTTGATAATTTGTCATTTTTGTATGTATTTATAATGCGATTCTAATTATAAGCTCATTGACATAGATTATGATAATTCAAATAGTCAGCCCTATGCTTTTTTCTCTTCTCCCCTTTAACTTCAAAGCATAATGAAGATGATTGGCGAGGCATATTGTAAACTGTCATTTTACATTGGTGCTAGTCGAATGCAGGTCTCATTAACAACATAGTCTGTGCGTCATTAGCAGCTCCCCGTGGTCTCTGTCGGATGGTTCTGTAATTAGAGCAAAGGTGTGCGTATGAGGAGTCTGCCGCGCACACAGTACGCTTTCAACAAAACTTCACTTTGCTCCAGCACTGTGCCAAGAAGTTAACAGACAAGCCGAAAATGTATAATATAGATTCCTGCGAGTTGGGTAAGTCGGGACTGAATGCAGGAATCAAATCAGGACTGGAAAACCTTTTCACAGACACAGTCAAATGAGGGAGGTGTCAGGAATAGCATAATGAATAGTTCACTTGGTGCAGAGGCCCAACAAATCTCAGAAAATAAATGATGGTGGTTAGGGAGAATGCAAGCTTTACTCCAGTGAATGAAGACGTCTCATTTGTCAACAGTTATGGCTTAAGATAACTTTGAAAATGCACCAGTTTGATGTAAAGCTTTTTTGGACATTCACAGAAAATTCACATGTCCATTATTCTTTCACTCCATACACAGTGGCAGTAGGCACGGCTGCCATGGGGCAACCAGTATGTGTCATTGGCCTTTCCGACCACCAACCATTCAAACACACACACCAGACTCATTCTGCGCAATGTGGGTGAAGGGTTTTATCTAAGGACACAACAACAGTTTGGTACTTTAATGTTGCATCTGCCTTGACACCTGGCTATTCCCAGAGGTCTCCCATCAAAGTACAAGCCAGGTCCTGCCCTGCTTAGCTTGTATCTGGATTTGCAGGGAATAATAACAAAAAACAACAATGTTAAAAAGCAGGTCATAGAAAGAGGAGTTTACTTTCTGATGTGAGTGATGTGGAGCCAAAGTGAGAAGGCGTATAACTTTCTTCATGAGCTCGAGCTTCATTGAGCTCGATGATTAACACTGTTCGTCTATAGTCAGTTGATATCTAAACCAGATGAGCTAACCTCTCTTCTTCTGCCCCTGACAGCGTGCCGACGTGGGCCTGTCTGCCCTCACCATCACGCCAGAGCGAGAGAGCGTGGTGGATTTCACCACCCGCTACATGGACTACTCTGTGGGGGTCCTGCTGCGGAAGGCCGAGCGCACCGTGGACATGTTTGCGTGCCTGGCGCCTTTCGACCTGTCGCTGTGGGCGTGCATCGCTGGCACCGTGCTCCTGGTGGGTCTCCTGGTGTACCTGCTCAACTGGCTGAACCCGCCACGTCTACCCATGGGCGCTGTGTCCTCCACCACGCTTTACAACTCCATGTGGTTCGTGTACGGCTCCTTCGTGCAGCAAGGTAAGGCCCGCCCACATGAGTGCATGGGTTTGTTGAATAGTGACGGTACTCCCTTATCAACAACACTGTAATCAAGCCGGCATTAGCTATACTGATAGTTTCCAACCATGGTCCCTTCTTGGCAGGATTAACCATGCCAGCACAGGCTACTGTGGTGAGTGGAGGTTAGTCAGAAAAGGGCTATTTCTGCATGGAAGTTGAATATGAAATTGCTGCAAAAACCATTTATGATCAACCTTTGTCAGAACTAGTATCTAATACAGGGGTGGGCAAATATTTTATTCGGGGGGCCACATTGGGATATCGCCTTGTTGTGGAGGGCCGGACCCAATTTCATGTGGTTGATTTTTGTTATTGATTATGCAAAAACCTACTTCAGTTGTAAAATGTTTACATTTCGGATATTTTGTTGTTTATCGAACACACATGAAAATACCATGTGTTTGTGGTAATTTAGTTTAGTGCAAATTAATACCAATAACATGTTGGGTTCATTCATGAGAACAGAGTTAATTGTGTAACAGGAACAGTGCAGTGCTAGGAACAGCAAAGATACTGCGCAGAACCCTCAAAGTCCCAGGACCCGAGCTTAGTGAGGGATAACCGCCCGCGGAGGGCGAAAGGTGATAATTTCTTTTTTTTGATGTATATTTATATTTTCAAGTACACTCAAAAGAACTTTGCTCCCAAGCACATAACATGGATTATCCACTTGTCAGACCAGTGCAAACAAACTGTTGCCGTGTTGTGATTCTTGGAGTTGCAAAGCTACAAAAAAAATGCAAATTCTGGGGTAATTTTAGATGGTATACAAGGCATTCCAGGCCTTGAATAAGCAACTGATGAGCGTTTCTGCTTTTGGTAAATACGCCTCCATCTTGTGCAGCAGCTAATGGCAGTAATGATGATGATGATGCATGCTAATTGCTGTTTGATATTCACAATCGTTTCTCTTTTAGCTGTAATTAACATTTTAGATATGGCATCCTCAGGAGCCTTGTTCTAGTCTATATGCATTTGCTATGATCCGTGTGACTTTTATGTAATGTCAGGTGCTTGCTTTGGCGATGCATGACATTTGGGATACAGATGTAAATCGCTTCTTCATAGCCAGGTGTTCTGATTTCTGTTGTCGTGATGCTCTAAAACAAATATGAACCATTACTATTGACTTATTTACAGAGAGCTTTGAGTTCATTGTTTAAGAGTCAAAAGAACATCAGATGTTAGAGGGGGCGACAGTGGCTCAGTTGGTAGAGCATTGGCCTTTGGGCCTGAAGGTCTTGGGTTCAAGCCCACGGTAAGACCTACTTCATGACTCCCACTGATGACTGCTGTCGTTGTGTCCTTGGGCAAGACACTTAACCCCACCTT